>JACXGM010006884.1:14933-31926 GCA_016801145.1 Umbra pygmaea | reverse complement strand
CATCCCCAGTATCCATAAACGGCCTCTGCCCGGTAGTGGTAGCGTGAAAAGTTGAAGCTGCAGCCAGGGGCTTTTCAAAGACGCTGCCGTTATCTTGACTGTGATTGGCCAATTGACTCACGTGATATATCAACAAAGATGTGAAAACCGCAGCAGGTTTTTAAAACTTGTGTTTAGGGGAAATTGTACCCCCCCCCCCCCCAATAAAAACTCTTCTGATCTACACGATTCATGTGGATGACATTTTCCCATTCAAAACGGCGATTTTCGCCGAAAAGCGACTAGTTTGCAGGTATGAATAGGGAGGCAAAATATGAAACACACAAATAAAAAAGATTATTCCAATTTAGGATAATTGTTTAAAAAAACACTAAATTATAACAGTGCATGCATACTCCTCTAGATAAGAATGTACTCCTGTATGTACTGTAGAAACCTATTTAAACATATATTGGCTGTAAAACAAAAAGACAATCAGTTAAAAGAGTAGTTACAATGCTGCCAGGCAAAACCTATTTCGGTCTCATCTCTCTCTCTCCTCATCTCATGTGGTTTTCCGACTTCCACTCTGATTCATGAACTAATTAGATTAAGACATATAACACTTCTCTGACAATTCTCTAAAGAACATAAAGGGAATATGAATAATTGAGACCCTATTATCTCTGGCAATTACTTATAGATCACTATGGTGGTCTGGGTGGTGGGGCGGTGGTCATAGGCTTTCCATAAATTTCAAGGAGACAGGAGGGTCGTTCTTGCTCAAAAGCACAGTATGTAGAAAGTGAATAGCCACTATTGAAGATATTTTTTCTGGAACTGGTTCTGTAGATACTAACATGCACAACTAGTTGTTCCTGCAAACATCTATGTACTGTACCAAAAAATAAGACAATGGTTTGCAGACTGTTGTGTGCAATGTCAAACTAGAGGTAATGGAGAGATAGTTAGAAATTTAAACAAATTAAACTATAGAATAATTGGTCCATTCCTGACCAAGGTGCGCCCGACTTTGCCCGAAGCCCTAGCATTAGGCAGTGCAAGTGCTCAAAGCGGGGCGGTACTCATCGGTACGCAGTAGTCGCACTTCTACATTTTACTCTTAAGCGTACCTGCAATTTTTCTTGTGTACCGCTACTTCTCACATGTAGCCGGCATACTATGACTGACAGAGAAAGCGTCAGTGTCAGAGAGATTGGTAATGACCCTAACGTTACATAAACTACACTACCCAGAGGGCAATACGTGACTTACTTCAGAACTCTTGACGAATCCTGTAAAGACAAGCAGTTGCCCCACCCTATCAGAGGTTCACTTCTCCACGGACGCTAGTTCAAAAAAGCTGTCTGATGCCTGCGGCTGTCGCCTGACCGTAACAAAATTTTCCAACCGTAAATCTCAGAATTTCTCCCAAATTAAGTTCTCAGGAAACTATTTTGAAAACCTAAATTAAGTTATATGCCAACATATTTAGGGTTTATTACGTTTGAACTGCACGTTTTGTTTATAGGCTATATTTGTACTTCAATTACGTTGCTCAGGTACATTGCGTTTAGCGGATTTATGCGAGAACATTCGATCCATTCCATAGCGTTCGAAATTATATTGCAACATTCACAGTTACGGTTAGGTAGGAGGATAATAACGGTTAAGGTTAGGCATGAGGTTACTAACGGTTAAGGTTAGATATGACGTTACTGAGGTTAAGGTTAGAATTAAGGTTAGGGTTAACATTACAAAAACCAACAATCGCTTGTCTGCATGACGCAAGCAATGTAGAACAAAACACACACAAAGTGCCGGTCTGGATTTGAACTTGCGAACACTGGCATGCAAGTCGCGCCCATCCACCATCCCTGACCTCCGCCCTAGCAAAAACTATGCTATTTACATGCTACGTCATGAGAAATTAAAGAAACTAAAAATAAATATGTCTGGTTTGTAAGTCATTATGTTAGCCTGGGTTCAGAAAGGTACTAAAAGAATGCATGTGTCAGAGCCAGTGTTCATACACATAACTTGTCAAAATAAATGCATTTATGTTGTTATAAATAACAATACATTGTTGTTGTACCAGGAGTATCTCCAAGTTTGGTTTTCCCTGTAGAAATCTCAAATGTCATATTGGATTTGCCAATGCAAGAGAGTACCGGCACCTTTTTT
Organism: Umbra pygmaea; assembly: GCA_016801145.1. Classification (NCBI taxonomy): domain Eukaryota; kingdom Metazoa; phylum Chordata; class Actinopteri; order Esociformes; family Umbridae; genus Umbra; species Umbra pygmaea. The sequence continues at coordinate 29,763 of JACXGM010006884.1, read as the reverse complement.
TTCCCAATTCAAGCACTGGGTAGTGCAAATTGACATATTGCTGCCTGTGATTTGGGATAAATAAGATTAACCTCCCTTACCTTGTTGCTCTTCAGCGACTTTGTGTGTGCAGATTGGGCACCTGGGAGTTCAACGAGTATACTTGCGGAAGTATAGTTGAATGTGTAATCCCCCCATGCATGTGCTGACTTATGGATGTCTGTTGGAGCGACATGTGCTTGGAGGAACCTTATGAGTTCCCTTCAACATCTACCTTTCCAAGGAGTTGCGAAGCTGGACAAAATGCAGTGTGAGGGGGAATTGGACCAAAAAAACTGTAAAAATCCAAAAAAGTAAGAAATTATAGAATGATATACACATTTTAATAAGGTGGATGCTATCTCAGAATTAAAATGCTTAATATTTGTTCAATTCCTCCATTTCTTAAATGCTAGATGCTGTTACCTTTTGAACTTCAGCGGACACATTAGGCTATGAATAATTCTAAGCTGATCCGCCCAGTTCCTCCCTTTCCATCTGTGTTTAAATGTTCATGAAGATTGTATCATTTGGGAATTGGTTAATATCCAAACTAACCTGGAGATTCCTTAAGTTAACTGTTACATGCATTAAAAATAATGTACTTTCGGTTTGAGTGAACACTGGCATGTTTGGCTGCTGCTGCTCCCGGTTTTATTGTTTTATTATTTTATTAATTTATTTTACATTTTTTAAATGTTGCCCAATTTTGGGGATATTTTGTGCCCTTTGATCGAGGAGATCTCACCTGATTATTGTTAGGTACTCTTTCACCGCTTGCTATGGTTGAATAAGTTGGAAGATCTGAATGTGTGGATCTATTGAGACTTGTTATGGTGAACTTGAACATGGAGGAGTGAATCTAGATTTAATTGTGGTGTTATATCATTTGCACACTGGTATGTTGGAGTTCTATTGTTTGTTCTTCAAAGTGGGGTCTGTTTTTGATCCCTGTATGGATATTTTCTCCAAATATGATGCTTAAATGCTCTTCAGTGAATTCACCCTGCCGTCTTTCCGGCGGAATTCACAACCAATGCGTCACATTGGGAATTACACGCCACCACAGGTATATCCATTGTGGATCTCGCCGTGACCCCCGCTGTGAGGACTGTATCTCAGGATAATTATCCCATCCCGGTCATCTGGTCGCTGTAATGTCTATGATTTATAACATGTAATGTTATGATGTTATAGTACTTTTGTGTCTTAAGTTGTAAGCAGACATTGTTTTATTAAGTCCACAAGAGGGCGCTCTAGTTTGAGTGTGGGGTTGATACTGCGGGAACAGAAACAGAGTAAAAAGGAAAAGATGGTGTGTTAATAGAAACGTACACGATTGTAACAGAGATTTATAATTTCACTAAAAAGTATAAAAGCTACTTTGCAGTGTCAGAGATTTATTTAAGAACTTTACAGTCGCCACATCGCCACTCTTCCATCAGATCAAATGGTAAGAGTCAGAGTGTAAATTGTGGAAACATTAGTTTGCTCAAACACGCACCTCTTAGCTCTCAGCAGTCTGATTGCCCTGCTACTGTAAAGATGGCCTTAGTGAATGCAAGGTCAATATTAGGGCTGTAACGATATGTGATATGAAACCGAAATCACAACACTCAGATCCACATACCTAAGTCGCAGACTGAGAAGACACCCCTTCCACTTTCAGAGTTATCCTTCCTATCCAGATCTAATGCAATGGCATCTTTAGATTACTATTAGTATTATTTGAAGTGAGCATTATAAAACATATAGACCTACACCACAAAACTAGTTGAGGATAAATTATTTAATTTTACCTGTAAGCATCCTCCAATTACGTGTCATCTGACTACCTCTCTAATTATGTGACACCTGCCTGCAAGTTGAGCTAGATGAAGAATGTGTCCGCGGATCCTTAAAAAGACTTAAATAATCTTAATTTTGTTTTCCAGAATTTAAGTTCTAAAACAGGGGTCAGCAACTCCAGTCCTGGAGGGCGAAAACACTTCTGATTTTTGGTTTATCTTTCTAATAAGGGACTGATTTATACCTGGGAAAGCAGGAGATTGCAATTAACTACTAGGTAAAATAAAAAATCTGAAATGTTTCGGCCCTCCAGGACCAGAGTTGCCTACCCCTGGTCTAAAAGAAATTCATGCTATTTTTGTTCAATTGTATTTTGTCGAAATCCATAAGTGCTTTCTCTAAGCAACATTTAGTTAGCAACTGCTGGCAGATTATAGTAATAGCAGGTGATTGCAATGCCATGAGTTTACTTCACAGCAACGCAGCTACTTTGTCTGTTAGTTACCTTATAAGCTTTGTCTGTTTGTGAGTCTTGTTTATGATATTTTATTTGTGTCCTTGCAGTTTTGTTTACTAAAACATATTTCTTTTGATCAGTATTACATTTTGCATCTCTCAGAACCTCAAACCAATGAAAATAACGACCCACTCATTGAGCAGTTAATCTCCACGTTGTCGTTCTGTTTCATTAGCGCAGACAGTGTGGAGCCATGTATTACTTTTGAACATTTCTTTCTACCGACTGAACAGCCAGGCTTTGTGGAGTTTATTCTAATTAGTTTGAACTGCTGGTGGCGAGTGTGAAACATAATTTACTTGGTAAATGTGAGAGAACTTGATTAAAGAAGAATTTTCAACATGCCCGAATCATCTCCACAATGGAGATTAGTTCCGTTTTGTTACAAAGACAACATAAGTGCTTTGTCTATTGATTTATTTTACTTAGGTATATTGTTAATAATTTGCATAGTTAATATTGTTATTTGGTCAGTTTATACAGGTTTTTTAAATGTTATTTACTAAAAATATAATTTTTCTCTCAACCCCCAAAAAAAGAATAGAGGTTTGTATCAAATTGTGGGTCAAAAATTACGATGTGGATTGCAATGGATGAAGAAAGCATGCTGGCTAATTCTACCATCTTTCTCTAACTACTAACATGAAACTAACCCCTGACCCTGGAACTCTTTAGTCATGAAACCATTTAAAAATAAATGCTTGTACAAATACACTCACTTAAAGGATTATTTGGAACACCCGGTCAATTTCTCATGAATGCAATTATCTACTCAACCAATCACATGGCAGTTGCTTCAATGCATTTAGGGGTGTGGTTCTGGTCAAGACAATCTTTTGAACTCCAAACTGAATGTCAGAATGGGAAAGAAAGGTGATTTAAGCAATTTTGAGCGTGGCATGGTTGTTGGTGCCAGACGGGCTGGTCAGAGGATTTCACAATCTGCTCAGTTACTGGGATTTTCACGCACAACCATTTCTAGGGTTTACAAAGAACGGTGTGAAAAGGGAAAAACATCCAGTATGCCGGAGTCCTGTGGGTGAAACTGCCTTGTTGATGCTAGAGGTCAAAGGAGAATGGACCGACTGCTTCAAGATGATAGAAGAGCAACTTTGACTGAAATAACCACTCGTTACAACCGAGGTATGCAGCAAAGCATTTGTAAAGCCACAACATGCACAACCTTGAGGCGGATGGGCTACAACAGCAGAAGACCCCACCGGGTTACACTCATCTCCACTACAAATAGGAATAAGAGGCTACGATTTGCAAGAGCTCACCAAAATTGGACATTTGGCGTAAACAGAATGAGAACATGGATCCATCATGCCGTGTTACCACTGTGCAGGCTGGTGGTGGTGGTGTAATGGTGGGGGGGATGATTTCTTGGCACACTTTAGGCCACTTAGTGCCAATTGGGCATCGTTTAAATGGCACAGCCAACCTGAGCATTGTTTCTGACCATGTCCATCCCTTTATGGCCACCATGTACCCATCCTCTGATGGCTACTTCCAGCAGGATAATGCACCATGTCACAAAGCTCGAATCATTTCAAATTGGTTTCTTGAACATGACAATGAGGTCACTGTACTAAAATGGCACCCACTGTCACCAGATCTCAACCCAATAGAGCATCTTTGGGATGTGGTGCAACGGGAGCTTCGTGCCCTGGATGTGCATCCCACAAATCTCCATCAACTGCAAGATGCTATCCTATCAATATGGGCCAACATTTCTAAAGAATGCTTTCAGCACATTGTTGAATAAATGCCACGTAGAATTAAGGCAGTTCTGAAGGCGAAAGGGGGTCAAACACAGTATTAGTATGGTGTTCCTAATAATCCTTTAGGTGAGTGTAGAAGCCTATACAATACAATGCCTAATGCCTAAAAGGCAACACAGTACTGTCTCATGTTTTTTTTTTTAAATCTGGAGGTTATTGATGCATGTGTCTGACCATTATCCTATTTTGTTTGAATCTGAGTGCTTTCTCCCGTTTTCTATTTGCCCTCATCCTTCATGTCTCTCTCGAGCTATTCACTCTGACACTATAACACTGCAAATTTGTTTTCTGAAAATTTTTCTTCACATTCTAATAATAATTTTTTGAACGAAACAGATATTGAATACTTGACTGAGATATTTTATAAAGCATGCTCTAGGTTACTGGTCAGCCATGGTTAAATGATGTCACCCGCGCTTTCAGACAAGAGTGTTGAAATGTGGAGCGAAAGTGGAAAAAAGCTACAGGTTTCATTTGAAAATCAAGTCTGTTCAACTATCAAACAGCAGTAAAGTTACCATAGACTCTATCATAAAAAATTATGATATTAGAAGCTACATTGATCCCTCTGAACCATGTCACTTGCAACTGCCCTGTCCTATGAGTTGTGAGTCAAATTTTTTACCTGTCTCTTCAACTCAGCTAGCTGATATAATCTCTACTATAAAGTGTACAGAAGTGTAAATTAAGTTAGATATTATCCCGGCTCATCTTATTAAGGATGTTTTTTCTATCATAATTCATATGGTAACTGCTATCATGAACAGCTCTTTAGCCAAATGTGTCATTCCAGCTAGTTTTAAACGTGCAATTGTGCAAACTCTGTTGAAAAAAACTCAACTTGATCCAGAAATGTGAGGTAATTATCGACCGATTTCTAAACTGCCTTTTATCTCCAAGTTTTTAGAGAATACTTCTGTAAATTTAGGAAATTGTTCCTCATCATCTGCACCTGCTTTATTTGGTGTGCCCCAGGGATCTATTTTGGGACCTTTATTGTTTTCCATTTATATGCTACCCTTGGCCCTAATTTTTCAGAAGTACAACATTTCATATCACTGTTCTGCAGATGACACTCAGTTTTACCTTCCAGTAAGGCTTAAAACCAATTCTTCTTTTGATGTGTTATTGGAATGTGTAGATGATATCAAGAGCTGGATGACAAATAATTCTCTGCAGCTAAATGAGGATAAAACAGAGGTTTTAATTTTGGGTTGTCCTGCAGATTCCTCTCCTGCTCTGACAGCCCAGTTAGGTCCCCTCTCAACAAATGTATGTAAACAAATCAAAAACCTTGGCTTAATCTTTGACTCTATACTATTTTTTGATAAACAAATTATTGCTGTTATTATAGGATTATTTCTTTTCCATTTAAGATCTATTGCAAAGTTGAAGAACCTTCTTTCAAGCAAATAATTAGAAGTTGCAATTCATGCATTTGTAACATCACTATTAGACTATTGCAACTCTCTTTATTGTGGTCTTCCCCAATCTACACTATCTCAATTACAAATTGTTCAAAATGCAGCTGCAGGACCTTTGACTGGGTCTAGAAAGATGGATCATATTTCTCCTGTATTGGCATCCCTTCATTGGCTTCCCATTAAGTTTAGATTTGATTTTAGGATCCTTATAATTGTTTATAAGGCGTTGTCTGGCTGTGCACCAAGGTATATTTGTGATCTTATTGTGCCATACTGTCCTACTTGGGCACTTAGATCTTCAAATCACTTGCTTTTAAATGTGTCACAATGTCGCTACAAATTAAAGGGTGATTGGGCCTTTTCTCTGGCTGGGCCCAAGCTTTGGAATGCTCTTTCTTATCATGTGAGGTCTGCTCCTTCATTGGACATTTTTAAATCTACTCTGAAAACCGAGTTTTATTCTTTAGCTTTTTGGAAACTTGTAACTGTTGTTTTTTAGTGTGTAGTTCTGCTATAGTACAGCACTTTGGATCAATTTGTATTGTGTTAAATGTGCTTTATAAATAAAGGTTGTTGTTGTAAAAAATAAAGGTTGTTGTTAATTGGCATCACTGTTTGATAAAAAGTAATATAAATCATTTCTAAGTGAAAGAACACAAATCAAAGTAACAAAAAAAATTGCATTACAAGCCCATGACAATTCCTTGATATCCACACGTAGAATGTTGCTTACACACTCAAGTGTAGTGGTATGTAACGAAAAGGTATCACTAAAAAGTATCACTCTGAGGAGCAAAAAAAAACAAAAATGAAAAGGCAGACAACTAGTCTCAACACCAACTTCCAAATAAGACTTTATCTTAACAAATAAAACAATGATATTGTTGCAAACACAAGTGCATGATTTAAGTAATCTAATCAGTTTTGTATTAGGGTTTCTTCATGATGAAGCAATAGCTAGCTATAAAATAGTGACTGTAGTATGTCAATATATTGAAAGCTGGCTTGTTAGCCAAATTGTCTTAGCTACCTCTCACATTACACACCCTGGATTTTCCAGAGCCCCCTACCCAGAGGTGACACCACAGGTCCAAAAGTGGTAAGACAAAATTTGTGATATATCGGGGACTTTCTTGGGGATCAGTCTGAAGTTTCCCTGAACTTGTCAGGTAAAGGTCTGTGTATTAATTGAACGCTTTGTTGATGAAAGGTAACTGTTATCATTCACATACATTTGAGAAACTTAGTCGACATTTATCCAGATAGTCATGAAACAATTATAGTTACAGTACATGCCTTGTCTAATGGCATCTGTGCTATAGATTTACGGATAGCATTGGATTTTTTTCCTCTTTGGGTCAGGTGAATCAAAAACCTATTCAAACTACTACAAACCTTAGTCATAATTCTGAATCATAAAAGCCAAAACAGCAAATGCAAAAAACAACACTGTACTTTAAAACAATAGAGCATATAATATGTATATAAATACAGATTTTAGCTCCATATGGTAAGCAGTACACTAAATAATAAACCAAAATAGAAAGACAAAGACATGATTAATGTAGAAACATTTGCTTAATAGTGGTTTGTTCATTTGATCGTATGATGTTTTAACTTTAAAGCTTCAAATTGTGATAGGTTGGAACTAGCGGTCGGCTAATTAATTGGACTGGCCGATAAATTATGGCTGATTATGAGTTTTCAATATAATAATTATTCAGCATTTCTGCTCGCCGATTATGGCCCATACTTTTTTTGGAGAGAATCCACTTCCTCTAGTGTTACAATTAGATAGCATATCACGTGGAAACTGCGTGCAGCCAGCCCCTCTGTCGTGAGATAGTCTGGAGGAAATTGTTATTGCAGAGAAGCCATGGTGCATTTGTAGCTAGCATGAAAGGGGATCAATTAAAATCAGTCGCATATAATCACTTGTTAGATTCACATGGTTAATATTAGTCTAGAATAGTGGGTGGTGGTTCACTGCTTTCGTTCCGACAGAACTGTTACAATTTTTTTATCAACCAAAACTTATATCTGTTCTGTTTTCTTTGAGGCTTTCAGGGAAAAACGACCCGTTCAAACAAAGCTGCTGCACAAGGGTTAACTAGCTACATTGCGTTGCATATTATAAATAAGGGGGATTCATAATTAATCATCAGATCACCCAACAGTAGAAAAAATTGGATACTGGCCCCAAACGAGTGCTGGATTAATTAATATGTACCATTCAACAATGCACAGTCATTGCACACATATAACTTGTTAAAATACGATGCCCATTCAAAACGATACACAGAAGACAGGTTTTTTTACTTCCACATTTGATTAAAAGGCATTTATGTTAGCAGGGAATATACGTCGATAGTATTCTCAAACATGTATTTCAAAGTAGCCTATTTCTGATGTTGAGTCAGACAGTGGCGAAATGAGAGAACATCAGTTACTGCTTTTGTTATATTTATATTCAATGTTGTATTTGTGTATTCATTTTGAAACCAGATTATGTGGGATATCTGTACTCCCGTTGCACAGCACCAAATTCGAATGGTTAAAGCCGGGGTGGGCAACTATTTTTGCTTGAGAGCCACATTGAGCTTTTGAAACCAATTGAAGGGCCCAATTTTATAGCGACCCATGAGAAATAGGAAATGTTGTTTCATTAAATTAACCTCACCCCCTACAAAGATTCTTGCGTATCTTACAGAAAATAAATGTTTTGTTTTATAACACCATTTCCTTGTTTGATAGAATTGAATCACTACTATTTGTTTCAAGTCTAGTTTACTATACTCGCAGACACCAGCAAATCAAGACAACAGCGCATAAGGAAATTAATTTGAGTTAGAAATCCGTTTTGAGGTTGACTCTCCCCAGTAAACAATTACCGTCTTTCACAATGATATATGGTTGAAAATTAGTTGGTCAGCCTTGGACTGGTTTACGACGTGATTTCAACTAAGTAGTTTCAGCCAGACTATTTGAGTAAGTGTTTTCAACTGATCATTAAGTCACCAACTAAGACAGGATAAGTCTGTTATTCATACTAACATAACGGAGAAAACAAACTACCAAACAAAGTTCATTATTATATAAAAATATATTGAAACTGTGATTGAGGTGCGCAAAGCAGATTTATACTTGGAAAGAATTACCACACCCCAGTCCAGCTGGTGGCGGTAATGCAGAATTAAAGTTAGTTGCCAACCGCCATAAAACCGAAAGAAGAAGCACTGTGGAGGCACGCGCGCAAACATGCAGCAGAGGAAGCGCACAAATCTGTAACTTCCGGCCCAGTGTGGGCTGTGTACAATACTATGTGTGCCTGTGTATGGTTTCGTTCTGTTCTGTATGTTATCATCCGTTACGGTACTCCCTGTGTTTAGGGCATGTTGTTCTCTGTCACTCTATGGAGGTTTAAGTATTAAACACGGGTGCATCTTATTAGTTATCAACAGAGTTGTATTATTGTAGGCTGAGGGAAACATACAAGGTTGATTATTGTTTGCTGTGACACTGTTCTAGTGGTTTTGTTTTACGTTTTGTTATATGCTCCAGTCTTCGTTCAATCAAGGAATTAAATGCTCCATTTACCTGCAACTGTTTCCAACTCCTTTATTCAGCGTGACAGAATCTGTATTTTTCCACCAGTCAAGCCACCACTCTTACGCCAGAAAGCAAATTTTAAAGCTTTACTTGGTGAACTTTCAAATGTATGTGTGTTTTGTGTTGACTCTAATGCCTCGTCTCCATTACCATGTAGAACCGTGAAATTCACGGTTCCGCCTGGTTATAGATGTCTCCATTTCCCTTCGGAATTCTGGAACTCTAACTTTTCACATTTTTTTTGCAGGCTGGCAGCCTCGTCTGGAAGCTTGTGCTGGCAGCTCGGTTGGGCGGTCGTTAAAATAGCTCGGTCCAGGATTGGTTGCATGCAGTGATGTCACACATATCTTAAAACATGTTTTCCTTTTACTCTGGGTGGCCATTGGTTGCAGCGGGACTTTTAAGGACTTACGAATATATTTCACAGTCAAACTTCGGATCCGGATTTAAAAAGTATTTAAAAACGTAATAACAATAATTGTGGATGAAGTTGGAAAACCCACAGCTTTTTCACATCTTCAAGTTTGTATTTGGTAGCTTGTACTGTACAGTAGTTGTTGAAGATGCAGACCAAGAATGGCTAATTGAAACCATATGTGGACTGATTCAACTGAAAATAAGGAAATAGAATCATCAAACCTAGTACAGTAATGCATTAAATTAAAACACATTTACTGTATAGCCACGTTACGGGCAACCACTAGGAGTAAAAAGTTTGAAATATCCAATAAATTTCGTTCCACTTCATGATTGTGTCCCACTTGTTGTTGCTTCTTCACAAAAAAATACAGTTTTATATCTTTATGTTTGAAACCTGAAATGTGGCAAAAGGTGGAAATGTTCAAGGGGGCCAAATACTAAGGCATGTATCTTAAGAGCGGACTATCCCTGCATGATGAAAATAAGAAACAGCACTATAAAGAACTGCCTATGTGGCATTAATAAGTAAGAATGATTTATTCTACTGTCAAAATATACAAAGTATAAGTAGGGTAATTTAAGTTAAATGTGTTTTGTAGCATTTAGGGAAAACAACTTCATGAATGATTCCTGACATGACTGATGTCCATTTCCACATGGCCACCTGTTGACAGACAAATAGTTCCAAAAAAGTTAGTTTTAAACAGTCCAGAATATGTCCCATTTTCGTTCGGTTTCACTTGTTAATATGCCAGTGAAGTTGGTCCAAAATGGTCACAGGTAGGTATAATGTCAAACATTTAGTATGTCTTTCATCTTTTCCTTGTCTCCCTAGGATGAACCAGGGGAGAAATAGGAAATCATGCTTGGAATGTCACAGAATTAGCTCTTGGTCAAAGTGATTTGTTGTTGATGGGGTTTGTGTTGCTGGACATCTGTGAGAGGGAGGAAAGAAAATAGACTACGTTTATTAGACATTAATAAATAGCCATTTAATATATTAGATCAGTGGGTCTCAACTCCCAGCCTGGAGACATTTAAGAATCCCTGCTTTCTATTGTATCTGGTAGTTAATCACATTCTTCTGGTGTACCGAGCCTAAATCAGTCCCTGATTATAGGGGCTAAAACAATGGACACAATCTCCTGAAGACACTGCATACTGTAATGATGAACATCTCACTGCATGTATTGTAATATATACTCTATAGTGCAATACAGATATTGTAATATTATGTACAGTGCACTACAGCGTTTGTAGTAATGTATACATCTAACGGAATGGAGAAAAATATTGTCAAGTTTGTACAGTAATGTACGTCTTTGCTATCAATGTTTCTGAGCTTGAAGGAAAATGTTCACATACATTTTCATATGCATTCCTAGTCAGTTTCCATAGCCTACAGTCTAGAAATATTATAATTGCGGTATATTACATTCTAGATATGGCTCGTCTGTTAAAACATTGAACAGTCGCCACAAATGAACTTTCACCCAGGACCGAAATGAAATCAAGCACTTCCTCAATGATCAGGACATTAAAAGCAAACTATGTGGAACCAGAAATCGTTTTGAAATGCAATTTTAATATGTAGTATTAGTAAACACTACAAAACCACAGTTGCATGGAGTGAAATATTCCTCAGGAAAACATGGGATGTACACAGCTACCTAGCTAGCAACCCAATGGATAACTGAATATAAACACAGGTTATAGTCTCTGAAATAACGACGTTACATTACCTCTCTAGGCCGTTCCTTTTGACGCTCTGCTGGAGTGATTATCTCCATGCATTACACTTTTTTGTTCCTTGATGTTTATTTCATCCATATTGCTTAAAAAGATAGCTAATAACATGCCATCAGTCTGTTTTTCAATAACAAATAATCACTGCCTCAAAGCAGCACGTTGTCTGTCAAAAAAACAGTATGCGTCATCGGCTGACAACGTAAAGTCCTCAAATCTTCCCGGGAAGTAAACGTAGCTCTGTTGAACTTCGAAGGCAGTGGGGACACGCAAACCCCCCACGCCTGGTTTGAAGCATACCTAGAACCACCTACAGTGGCCTAGGTGGCCCTGTAATGGAGACAAGGCATAATTGAGTCAAATAGTGGTTTAAAAATAGCCATGCATGTTTCACCCATGCTTGGCTAGTGTAAGAGCAAGATTTGAAATTTTGCGGAGAATTTTCACACGCTGACGTCACCGTGTGTTTTGAATGGACTTTGTAGATAGGAAAAATGAATATAAGCATGTATTCTGTTGCAAAAATAAGTATACCTGTTATACTGATTTGGCTTTCAAACCTGCTCATTAAAGCATTGGTTGCCTTTGATTTTTTAAGGTATAGCTTGTCTTTCTGTGACATTTCTATCAGCCGTTTTAATGCTAAACAGACAAGGTGGTATGATTTTTTCAACTACAACGCTGGCTTCCTTGTTTCAAGCCCCGCCCACCTGGCATGTTCTATGGATTCTGTGAAACAGTTTGTAACCAAAGTCGCTGGTAACACAATTGCTACTAACCTAGGATCTGCAGATGAGGAATTTTAGAACTTGCATTTACATTCTGAGTGACATTGCGCCCGAGTACACCAAAGAACATTTACAACAAATGGAGTTTGATATTCACCTTTAACAACCATTTGTTAAACTACCATTTGTTAAAAACATTTTCAGTAGTCACATCATTTCAAACACTTTCAAACCATCTCTTCTTCACAAGTCCTCTCGTGGTAATACCTCATACTGTTGTTTAAACATAAGTAGTTGCATACTAACAAACAATTTCGTAATCATCTTTTGCCTATGCACACTGCATTAAATGAACAAATGTTTGAATAATATAAAGCTCAAGCTGCGGGATGTGAACAATACACTTGACACTTATTTTATTGCCTCAAATGTAAATCTTTCTACCAGGCATATGAAATTAGTTCATTATCTTAGATGTTTTTAGATTTGTGCAGGTGCATTACTTCTATGATCCATTATGTGGTTAATTAATTTCGTTATTTCCTTCTTTTCTGCGAAGGTTTATTATTTCTATGATCTGATAAGTATACTGGTTCTTTTTGTTCATTTCGATCTGCGCATGCGCAAATGAACGATACGAATCAAAATGACTTGCAGTAAAAAGAATCAAACTTCCCATCACTAGTCCACTGTAGGAGTGGATTGCCTGAAAGCCATTTATTAAATAATTAAAAAGTAAACTTAATACAGTTTAGCTTGGAAATATAGATTGGAAATATTTAAGAGGCACAGTTAAAGTAAATTTAAACAATTAGTAACAGTGTTACACTGAACTTGTTTCTTTTGTGTCATGTTCCACACACTAATGTTTCTGTCAATCTCTACATGATCTGGTCCAACAGAAGATGAGGCAGCACCCACTGCACTGCCCGATTGGCTAAAATGTTTTCTAATCATTGGTGGCCGTCACAGCCTGCAAGGCCTTCTCTGCAAGCCCAAAGATAGTCAGAATTAGACATTTATATTTGTACTTAGTTAATATATTTTTTCATTAACACTATATGTACTTAACAAGGTTCATTTCAATTAGTATATGAGGTAATTTCATTGCTACAGTACGCTCTGTTCAGTTACCTTGCTTTTAGTGCAGCTCATAAATGAAATAATTTATCCAATAAGATTTTATCATCTGTGTTGTCTCCGGGTAGACTGGGGTATTCAGAATTTGGAGTGAATACCGTCTGCTGTTAAAGCCCATCAGGACCATGTTGTTGATTGTCATACGTTTAACCAATCGGATTTCAAGTTTGCCATGTTGGATGTGTTCTTTGACCAATTAGAGCGTTTCTGCAAGCCTAGCCTTACGTCAGCATCGTTTCTGTTGCTGATAGGAGTGGCAGTTCAATAAAAAAAGTTCAATAGCCTATCACAGCACTTCAGTCATTTGAGTTCAACATTTATTAATACACAAGTAGAGAAACAACAATAATACCAAACCACCTTATATCACCTTGTTGCTACTGATGGTATGATTTTGTTGTCCTTATGGCAAATAATGGGCTCTTCTTAGTGCTTTGGTTCCTTTGGTATTTAAAGAATTTTTGACTTTACAACAAGCAGCAACTGATGTATAACATGATCAAAAACACCCATTGTGATGTGTGCCTAGCAGTAGCATAGACCTAAGGCGCTCTTTTGCAAAACATGTTTCTTTTAGGCTGTTTATTAACATACATGTTGTGATATAGGCTATATTAAAGGAAAATGTGCATTTTTTGTGATCTAAATAATGTTGTTCATGATTTTATGGTTTCATGGGATTTTACTCTCTCTATGGGAGCTCAGCTCCCACGTAATTTGAAACCTAACACTTAATATCATGTAGTTGTAAATATGGGTGCTGGAAGTTGGGCAACAGGTTGACATCCCTTGACCAGTCACTATGCTCATAAGGATCCAGTCCTTTGATTCCCTTTATTTTCTCGCCAAATCTCGTTTTTGCATTAGGATTTAGTTTTAGGCGGTATGATCCGACAATGTTTTTTTTTTGCCCGCTGCACTTTGTTGGATTCTGTTTTTCATGCTAAATTTCCATTATTTTCATGCCAGAACACTAGCCTGCTATGCCAGCCCATGAAAAACCGGCCTAACATACCCATAATTCTTTGCATTCTGATGACGTTGCCACCCACTTGGTCATGTCTTAGCAATCTCAATTGGAACGCAAAGATGCGCTGTACAACCTCGTCATAGAAGTATTTTTAAAATAGAAACGAGGATGGACTTTGTTTTCAAATAATGAGCAGCTTTGGTCAGTTTGATGGATTTTTATTTATTTTTACTAGCAGGGCGATAATGGTTCGTAACGGGGCTTAGTGCATGTACTGTAATTGTATTAAATTCAATTCAATCAGGGGGAGATAAACAGACACACTTCATCCTGGCGTCAGGCCTGTTAATACCTGTTTATTATTACTGCTTGCTTGTTTTACATCACTGCTTGTGTAAAACATGTTCAGAGTCAATGGTCCAGGGGGCTGTGCCATTCAGTGTGCATGGTAAACCTACATGTGTGTTTAATCCACAGTTGTCTGCAATCTCTGGTGAAGCCTGTTGAATCCTGAATGTTCGTTCTGGCATTTTTGCATGTTTGTGGTGGTGTGTCTGGTTGTTGTGAGTTAGTTCTTGTTTAACTGGTTAGAACATTGATTTTGACTAGCCAATGACCAAGGGTGAAGGAGCAAATTTGATATTGGGGGGGGGGGCACTTAATACATCTTTATCAAATTGTTTTTG
>JACXGM010006884.1:0-14833 GCA_016801145.1 Umbra pygmaea | reverse complement strand
TCACTTAGTATATTGTAAGTCTCCTAGGTGTTGAGCCTTGTGTTAAATAACCTTTACTGAGTGGAATAAACCTATATTCACTATGAATATGGGTTGGCAATGTCAAACGACAATAGCCTATAGCCTTATAATGTCATTGTAAGGTTATTAGAATGTGTTTTAATTACAGGAAGATAGTGAAGGTGTAAAATGCATGGCCCGCCACTGTGTATAATCGGGGATGTAGTGGAGGCTAAACGCATGTAAACGCCGTTTACGCACCTCCCGAAATTTTGAAATAGCGTTTACCCACCTCCAAAATGTGTTTATCCACCTCTAAATTGTGTGTATCAACCTTTAAATAACCTATCGTTCCTAAGCCATTCTAAATTAAGCTTATGCTGTTTTAGTTTCATATTGTTCATTATTAGTTTAATAGGTTGTTCAACCTAAAACAAAGTCTATCCATATTGCGCTACATTAAGGTATTAAGAATGATGTCCAAAGCAGTCTCTTGGAAAATGAGTGTAAAGAAACGGTAAAGAAAATAGTTGCTCATATTTCAGTCAGTTGTCTACTATATATCTAGCTCTAGTTAGTCAGTAGCTATTTAGCCAGCATAGCTTAATCAATGCAAGAGTTCTGTACTGTACTGCACATATTTAGCTAAATGTAGCTCAAATACATAGCCAAACTATCAAAGTACAGTAACTAAACAAAGTTGTAATGAGACAGGCTGCCTTTCAGGAAGACCACTTGAGGAGAGATGTTAGTAATTTGGTTGTGCAAATAATGTTTTTGTTGATAATATGGCTTCATATCATTGTCTATCCCATAAGATACTTTCAAACCTTGATTTACAAAGAGAAGTGCTATATTGATTCTGCAGATGAGCTGATTATTGAATCAAGTGTGCTAGTTTACGATTACCACAAGAACATGAACGATTTGGTTGTTATTGATTAGTATTCCTTACATTTGGTACATGCTTTGATATGTTTGTTATCACATAACTTACTGTATATCCACACTAATGTACATCAGCTTTTTGCTATACATATTTGTATTGCAGCTCAATTGAGGTAAAAGACCATAAAAAGATGACACATTTCAATATAACCATTTTCAAATAGTATTTTATATGAAATTGGTGTCAAGTCCAAATAACATTTTTGGGATGAATTAACTAATGTGGATTGAAATGCATCTGTATCAGGTTTTGTGTAAAATGGACACTAGGCCCTATTTATATACCTGTATTTAAAGCAATGATAGTTTAAAAATGTAAAATATTATGGTTGATATTGATGATTCATCATTTTAACATGATCACCGTTAAAAGATGATAGTTTTCCCACCATTTTATTTACCACTACACCACTGCTTTTATACCATCAAATGAAAGCCTATAGCAATGTCATCAGGATACACATACTGTACACCGGTAGGCCGTGGCCCACCTTACCGGTGACCGCGTCGTGGTCCACCTGATCACAGAATTTATAGTTTACCCACCTCTTTTTTATCACTACACCCCTGTGTATAATCAATTATTAAATTGATCAACAAGTGTTAATAATATGATATTCCCATTCTATACAGAATCTATTGAATTACTTCACTATGTATTGCACTCTTCTTACTAATTCTATTCTACCAGTTTCTATCAGTAGGTGCCACAATGCAATTACAACACAATGGCTGTCTTCGAAAGACAGTTTTGTTGGTGCTAGAATTCATAAGGTACTTATCCTAGCGCATTAGTCATCATCCGTCTGGTTCGACAAAAGTATTTATATTTTCCGAGTAGACGACTGATATTTTTGGTTAGCTAGGTTTTGAAATGATTTACATGTTATCACAATAAGCCCTTGGGTTGCAGCAGAATGTTTAATCGGTAGTAGCTTACAACTCGTCTTTCCTGTGGCAAACAAAAATGTAATCAGTCAGTGAGCTTAAAATAGTACAGTACTATTGTATAAGATAGCGTATTATACAATACAGCTAGCTCTCTAGTTAACACAACATGTAGTAGCTACAAATGCAGGCTACTTGATGTATTAATAGGATTTTCTCAGTTATGATCTATTGTGATAGGGGGGACAAGTTATGGAGTTTGACATACCTTGTTTTTTCCCCAAAAAAATTATCAGCGATTTCAGGCGATAAGTCGCTAGTAGTCACCATCTGCCCTACTGACTCGATTTGTTGAGAGGCTTCGTCGATGCTGTCTCTGAGGCCAAATTAGCTGTAGCTAGGAGATCACTGTTAGATTACAGGTGCAATTACCTGTTGCAGTCAGCATTTGAGGTAGTGTGGTAAACAGGCTGAAATTTGACAAGTATTTTATTAACTTGTTCAACTACAAGAAATTCACATTTATTTTTTCATTTGCAAAATGTTTTTTCACGTTTACAATAGTAGATGCATTGAATGCGCCCTGTAGCACCACATTATGTAATAACACTGCATTATATAATAACTTATAATACATTTTCACTTCATTATGTAATAAAACCGCATTATGTAATAATCTGCTACATTTTGTAATAAACATCTTGAGCACAATATGTAATAAATTTCCCAGCATTTTGTAATAAGTTATTACATAATGTGGTGATTATTACAAAATGCAGGTTTTGGACCTTTTAGGCATTTTTATGCAGTTTTATTACATAATAAAGTGAACATTTATGACATTTTGTGACGTTATTACACAATGCAGCGTTATTACATAATGCGGTGCGACACGCCCTAAAGCTGCCTTAATAGTGGTGGGACGGCGCCACAACACTTTGAAAAGTACTGGGGCAAATGCCAGCTCGCCACACATTTGCCGGCGGCTCTGCCCCTACCTCCATTCCTCGGACGAAGTGACGAACTGACTTCCTAACACACTAGTACCGAAGACATTACAGGCCATACATGTTTATATTATGGGAAAACTGGATTTCCTCAACTAGGTTATTTTCCATAAAAGTGCTGTGCCATGCCATACCACACACATCATGGGTTGGGTTGTGTACCCACCTATCCTTAGACTGCTTTTTTCATATTTTTTATGTCAAGAAATACAGTTTTGACAGTTATATAATATCAGTGGGTCTCTAAAAGAGGAATTACAATAGCATACTGTTCTCGCCAGAGAAATTAAGATGAAAAACTTCTCTATTCAGCAGTTGTTTGAATCAGACTTACATATTGCCTGATATTATCATTGTGCTTATCATTTTATTCATATTTTCCGTATATTTTTGTGGCATACAATTGTTTACCTCTCTACGTGTTGTATAGCCTAGTAGCATGAAATTACTCTATCCTGCAGTAATTTCAATTTGCTTTCATTCACTGTCATTCAAATTTGAACAAATCATTCTCTGATTGGATGTGAAAACATTACTGGCCAGCACCTGGAACCATGAAGTCCACCTGTATTTATAACTTGAATATAATAACACAATGTTGGCAACCGTTTTAGAAGCCTTCGGCCTTATGACTTCTCAAACCGCTGAGGTGTGCACAACACTGTATTGTGCTAGCTAGCTACACAAACGCAGAGTTTTTTGAATAGTCGAACACAGATTTTTTTCAGAATAATAGCGCTCATATAATGCAAGAAATAATCGTTGTAAATTCACTTTAAAGCTAGTGAATTATAATCAAATTGTGTTGTGTTTAAGGAACTATTAAAATAGTTTGATAGGAAAAAAAGATTAATGTTATTAATAACAATTGTAAAAGATATGCAGTACACTAAATGATATGAAAAGTATATTGTCTCATATAAACTAAACTATTCCTCATGCCGAAACCTGTGCTATAGACACATGTTCAATAGGATGTGTTTAACCCAAATATAGTCTCAAACCCTCAAATACATGAGGCAGTATAGCCAACAAATTCGATTTGATCATAATTCACTATCTTTAAAATGAATTTACAACAATTATTTCATGCAATGGAATGAGCGCTATTATTCTGAAACAACAATGTTATTTTTTCTTCACTTAAATTACTGCTGTCAAAGTTAGTCATTATTGTCTCACACAGAAACACACGTCAATGTATTGTGACAAATATTGTATTTGACTTTCATTGATTATAGTAATGTACATTTCTAAGTAGTTGCTACACATTTACACGATCAGCAATTTCTTGCCAGCCTTTCTCTTTTGTTTGATTAATTGCTGCGGTATTCCATTTTTGGTAATCATATGTTTTGAAAAGCAAACGCTGCTCAGTCGCGGTGAATTGCCATGGTAAATTGATGAATCTATGCTCCACCATCAGGGCTTCTTAAGAATTGTGTGCATGCGCTATTAGCTAGACTATTTGAACCTAGTTTGAATTAGTGAGATCACATGAACTTCAGTTTACAGTTATGGAACCGATTTAAGCGCAGCTGATCAGTTCGGTTAAATTAAGTCTCGTTTTGTACTTTAATCTTCGCTTATAAGCGGCCTTTATGGAATACCCACCAGTACTAATGTATGAGCAGAAAATAATGCAGGTTGAACTATTAGTTATTGAAATATGTTCTCAGGGCAGCATTGCAATTATTGGTTCTCTCAGCCGTCCAATCAGCGACAGGGCAAGGTTTGGATTATTAGATTTTCTTTTCTCAGGACTCATAATTGTCTCAGGTTTTAATCATATCTACACTGTAAAAAAAACTGTTGTTTTTACGGAAAAAAACTGTGGTTACCAGAACAATACTGTAAAAAACACATCAAACCGTAAACATACATTTAACATACATATTTAACATTTAAAACATGTATATTTAACATTGGATTTCAGTAATATTAATATCATTGTTATACTGAAGTGAACAAGTTTGTTGAGTAAATTTAACAGTTTAAACATGTAATTTAACAGTCTGTAAAATAAATTAGAATTTAATGTGACAATAATCCAATTTAAAGAATAATGATCCACATATATTTAGTACTAATCAGAATATGGTATATCCAAAAGTTGTAATATTTTATCACCCACAACCTGCATTCATAAGAACTGCAATAGTAAATCAACCACCACTAAACTATGACTAGCTAAACTACATTGATGGGAATACACTTCTCAGTAATGGTTGGAATAAAGATAATGACTTTATTAGGTTTGAAAAGTAAAGATTGTTATTATAATTTAATAATCAAACATAAAGTGTTCAATGCATAAATGCTTGAAGTATAAAATATATTAAAACAAACTTTTCTGAAAAACAAAACGTGCAGCAAAGCATTCTGGGAAATCTTATAGAATGTTGGCTGTTACGTATATTTTACGGCATATTTTCGTTATAAACACAGTGCAAGAGTATATTTAACAGTGTAGTAATGTATTTTTAACAGAAAAGAGATGATAAATAAAATTACTGTGTTTCACTGTTACAGAAACTGTGTTCAACCTTTTTTGAATGTACAGTATTTTACCGTGATGATTTGACAGTTTTTCACTGTGAAATCTACAGACATTTTTTACAGTGTAACCATACACCTAACATTAACCCTAACCTTAACCACACTGTAGTTGATGTAATCCTACATTATGATTAATGTGTATGGTTAATTAATCTGTTTCGAATCAACCAATCAAATATTTTCTACCTCCAAGGCAAAGCTGCCCTGACAACATTTTCCAATCTGGCTCTTTGGCTTCCACTAGTCCTGGGGCTCTTGTTAAGGTCAATACCATTGTGAAATATTACTAATACCAGCATAAATTTGCCAAAAACCTGGATGTTTAAAAATAAATAATTTCAGGAACATTTCACAATTTCTAAATCAGTCTTAATTACTGTAATCCAACCTGTGGTTTAAAACTGTATTAGGCAATCAAAACCAAAAAAGTTTTGATAAAAAATCTCAAGGTCCTCTATTATTTCATAGCCATTATCTGAATCATTTCAATAAATATGTCAAATAATGGTGCAATCAATCCACTAAATGTCTCAAAAAATCTAAATTTAAACAAAGTTTACTGTGTTATGAATGCTAGTCTTTCCAAAAACAGGATGTTTTTAGAACATGAGAGGTTGGTTGTTATGGTTAAGGGAAATCACATGACATATTTGATTGAACCATATCCTCGTTGTGTTGAGTGTTAAAGATAAACAAGGAATTTTCCACAAATTATTGTAAGAAGCACCATTGTATGTTATTGTGATTGCCACATGAAAAAGAAAAAAAATATCTAAGAGAAACTCATCTCTTCTCAACTCACGACCGTTTGTTTGAATAAAGGACCGTGTCCTTGTATGTGCATTGAGTACATTCCAATCAGAAAAGCATTTGCCAGGGAAGGTGTGATATCTACAGTATAAATGTTCCCGCTCAGGTAATAGAACCAGCAGCTGATTTTTACTCTGCACCGTATGGCTGAATGCAGTATCAATTTAGCAGCCTCGACTGGCAGTGTGCAATCTTCTGGAACCTATCTCACCCACGAGGATTTGCCTCAGTGTACAAGGCAGCCATGTATACTGATGCAAATCCTTAATATAGGATATGGATATGAGCTTCAAGCTAAGGGTATACACAGTACGTCTCTTCTTATATTCCCTCTTTGTTTAGTTGTGTCTGTATTTGTGGGGCACACAATACTGTATATCAGGGCCCTGCATGGGTCAGTAAAATCATGCATAAAAATGGTCACTTCTTTCTAGTAAACAAGTCACATGCCTACCAGCTTCCACATTTTTGTAGGCAGCGATCCACGTTATTCACGCACAAAACCACACAAATAATTTCAATGCTTGGATTTTGCTCTTGCAGCACCTGTGCAGGTCATCACTTTTTGTTATTCTGTTGTTTAATTTCGTCTCTCGTACTAGTTGTGTTAACTAGATGTGTGAGGGATACAAAGTTGGCTAGAAAGGTATCCATGCTAGTATCTACAGTAGCAACATATTGTAGCAACATACAGTATGCTATTCTCACATGGTTGGAGGGACAGCTCACTTGATTATCACTTGCACCTCTCACAGGAATTATGTTTTATCTGTATTTATAATGTTTCCGACCCCCAGTAAAATCATTCTAAATAACTGACACATCCGCCTCCTCCCCCAGCGTTTGTCCTCCCCGGAATACTAGGTGCAGCCTGCACTGTTATGTTTATATATTGTTTTGGTTACCTGCTAGAGGGCAGTAGAACTCTAGCTCTTCTCTATGCTCTACATTTTTTGGTTGATTACGCACTCAAGTGCGCTATTACACAGCTGCTGCCTATGTGTCAATAGGAGAGTATTTAAACACCACTAATGGTATTACACACTGTTGGTTATTGTTTGTCTGTAGGATGTTTTTTCATTGTTGCCTTGTACATTCTGCCACTTAGTTTTGAAAGAAATAAATCCTCCTTTATTGAGCACCTGCCTCCTGACTCCTTACAGTGTTACAATATAACCAACCCTACTATGGACGCAGTCGACAAAGGAGGATTTTCTGAAGCCCTGGGGGAACACATATAATTTTGCAATAGCACCATCTCCATCTATCCAGCCTCGGTATGGCCAGGGAGGAACTCCAGCGGCTTAGAGCTATGCACATGACAGGGGCCCCACGTGCCCATCCGAAGGAGTCCGAAGCCCTCTCCCTCTAGGACCAGAGACAGCAGCGGTTTGGACCTCTCGCTCCCAGAGAGGTATGACGGTAACTCAGACCGCTGCCAGGGTTTCCTCCTGCAATTTAAATTATATTTTGCATACCGAGCAGGACCAGGCGTGTCAAGGGAGGTCGAAGATTATCTCAGTGCTCACCGGGAAGGCCCGGGAGGGGGCTACCACTCTCTGGGAGCGGGAGGGGATAGAGACGGAGAAGAACGAACAGTTCACTGACCTCTTTCAGACGATGTTTGATCATCCATCAGCAGGGAAAGAGTGCTGTGCCTTCTCCAGATCCGTCAGGGGGCTAGAACAACTGCAGAATATGTGTTGGAATTCTGGACCCTGGCTACAGCCTGCGGCTGGATAGAGGCCGCATTGATTTCCCTGTTCAGGAGGGGCTTGTGTGAAGAAGTGAATATCGAGCTGGCGTGTCGGGATGAGGAGGCTACGTTGGACCAGCTGATCACCATGGCTACCAAACTGGATCGGCTGTTATACACCAGGAGAACACCTACTGGAGCCATCGCCTCAGCCTCCGTTTATTCTCCTGGAGTGGAACTGGACACCACCCGGCTCAACCCCGCGGAGAGGAATAGATGCCTCAGGCTAGGCTTGTGCCTGTACTGTGGAGAGGAGGGGCACCTGCTGGCTCAGTGTCCTAAGATCCGGGGGACTTTCCATCAGCCGAGGAAACCTCCGGTGGCAGACACTAAGGTAGGACAAGTTTCTGGTCTTCACATTTCTCATACCGTCTTGACTTTAGACATTGCCTTAGTAGACTACCCTGCTATTAGTCCTTTCTCAGCTCTTATTGACCCAGCTGCTGCAGGGAACTTCATAATAATAATAATAATAATAATATGTTTATTTTTATAGCACCTTTCAAGAACCCAAGTTCGCTTCACAGAACAATGCAGAGAGTTAACGGACAACTGGACGGGCAGTTGGCTTATTATTAAAACAAGCAAAAAAGCAGATGGAGCCAATAGATGAAAATTACACAAGATAAGTAGTACAAGACTTAAAAATAGAATTATAGATAATTATTTACTTAGCGCACTGAATATATGAGTTTTAAGTTTAGATTTGAAGGTCTGTAGGTTAGGGGAGGTACACAGATCAGAGGGCAGGTTATTCCAAAGCTTAGGGCCTACAACGCTAAAAGCCCTACCACCCACAGTAGAGAGTTTGTATCTGGGTACGACAAGCAGATTGTCAGTGCTAGATCTAATGGTCTAAACTGGATGCGATTGACCACAGGAAGCCAGTGAAGTTGGTAAAGGATAGGAGTGATATGTGTAGATTTAAGTTAAATGTAAGGGCTCGAGCAGCAGAGTTTTTTACCATTTGAAGGTGGTGTATAGTTTTGGTGGTTAGGCCACTATATAAGGAGTTGCAGTAATCCAGTCTGGAGGTTATAAATGTTTGGATGACAGTTTCCACATCTCCAGGGTTAAGAGAGTGGCGCAAACTAACAATATTCTGCAAGTGAATGAAGCAGGATTTAACAATATGATGTGTGAGTGAAAACACAGGGGTCGAACAGAACTCCCAGATTCTGCACAGTTGTTGAAGGCCTAACCTTGACACCATCAATCCCAATTAAAATGTCATGCCCGGGTAGACTCTGTGATTTAGGACCAATCAACAGGAGTTCAGTTTTCCCAGTATTAAGATGTAGGAAGTTATCCGAAATCCATGTTTTAAGTTCCTGAAGGCAGGAGACAACAGAAGTGGGTAGACAAACTGAGTTGGGTTTAACAGTGAAATATATTTGAATATCATCAGCATAACTATGAAAGTTGAGCCCATGTTGTCTGATGATCTGCCCTAGTGGCAACACATAGATAAGAAACAAAAGAGGACCAAGTACAGAACCCTGGGGTACACCATGAGAAACAGTGACAGTATGGGATCGACTGTTGCCTATCCTAACAAATTGCTGTCTATCTGATAGATATGAGGTTAACCACTGGTGTGCCGTACCAGTGATGCCGGGAAATAATACATCTAGATGCTCCGTTCCAGCAGTATCAACCAGAAATGCGTTAGCATGAGATGATGTAAAAGTTTACTAACAATGCTTAACCAAACAAAACAAAGTAACGAATAACAAAAATAACGAATAGTTTACAAACAACGATTTACGATGAGAAGCGGCAGCCAATTCGCGCACAGCGTACTCTCACCAGAAGTGGAGAAAAAAGAGCCTGGATGAGAGTGGATGAGAGCCTGGTACGGACCTGGAATATTCCGCTGGAGAGCTTGGAGGTTCCTGTATCAGTATTAGTGGTGGATAGCCATCCCATAGGGTGTGTTAAGATCACTACTACAAGAACAACACTAGGTACCATTGCCATGGGTACGCATCATATTGAGAAGCTTAGTTTTCTAAAAATCACTTCCCCTGCACATCTTGTCATATTGGGCATGCTAGTTACGCACAACCCAGTACTATCATGGAGGGAAAGAAGGGTCATAGAGTGGTCTTCTGAGTGTACTGAGAGATGTATAACTGTGTCAGTCCACACAACCTCCAATGAAAGCCCTACCTCTTACACTAATGTATCCTCTATTGTCCCCTCCGAATACCAGGACCTATTTTAGATCTTCTCAAAAACCTGGGCCTCTACACTACCTCCCCACAGACCGGGGGACTGTGCTATTGAGCTACTGCCTGGGACGACTTTACCACAGAGCCACGTCTACCCCTTGTCACGCACAGAGACAGAGGCCATGGAGACGTATATCCGGGAATTCCTTGCTCAAGGACACATCAGACACTCAACCTCTCCAGTGTCATCGAGCTTCATCTTTGTAAAGAGAAATGACGGAGGCCTCCGGCCCTGTATAAATTACCGCTCCATCAACAGAATTACGGTAAAGTACAGGTACCCGTTACCTATTATACATTCAGCAGTGGACACAATTTATGGTGCCAAGTTCTTCACTAAACTTGACCTCCGTAGTGCTTACAATTTAGTGTGCATTAATGAGGGGGATAAGTGGAAAACAGCGTTTAGAACAACCTCAGGGCATTATGAATTAACAAATGACCCTGCTCTTTTTCAAGTTTTTATAAATTACATTCAGGACCCTGTTGGGCCAGAGTGTCATGGTCCACATAGACAATATCCTGATCTACTCACCCACATACCAGCAGCAGCACGTCCAGCATGTCAGGGAGGTACTGACCCGATTACTGCACCATCAGTTGTAAGCCAAAGCGGAGAAGTTCTTGTTCCACCAGCCTTTCTGGGTTGTAAGATCACTGACACTGGCTTGGAGATGGAGATGGTTAAGGTGGACGCTGTGTGCTCCTGGCCTGCACCTGCTATGGTGAGGGACCTCCAACGTTTCCTGGGGTTTGCCAACTTTTATAGGCGTTTTATCAGGGCCTTTAGTACGGTGGCAGCCCTGTTGAAAGGGGGTCCCCATCGCCTCCCTTGGACCAAAGCTGAGGAGACATTCCGGGTCCTGAAGGATAAATTCACCACGGCTCCTATTCTGAAACATCCTGACCCAGCACTCCCGTTTGTGGTAGAGGTTGATGCATCGGAGGTGGGCCTCGGAGCGATCTTGTCTCAACGCCAAGGTAACCCCCCTAAGTTATTTCCTTGTTCATTATATTCCAGAATGCTTACACTGGCCGAGAATAATTACGACATGGGAGACAGGGAGCTTTTAGCCGTGGTGGAGTCTCTGAAGAGATGGCGGCATTGGTTGGAGGGGACGAAAAAAATGCTTTTGTGGTATGGACCGACCACCAGAATCTGGAGTATTTGAAGGTGGCCAGGAGACATTGCACGACAAGCGAGGAGGGCTTGACCATATCGTCTCTTACTGTCCAGGCTCAAAAAATGTGAAGCCGGATGCACTGTCACGTATACGATGATGAGGACCGTGTCAACATGGAGACACCTATAGTCAGTGCCTAATTTGTAAATTTGAAGGTCCCAAAAACAAATAGGTCCATGGAAGGGAGAAGGATCCGGCAAGTTCAGAGGTAACGGAATGAATAGAAAAAGAAGGAAAACAACACAGCAGCTCAGTACACCGTTACCTAGTGACGGGCATTTGAGGCTTCATTACTGTTTTTCAAGCAGCAGGATCAAGCTGTCAACACAAACTCAAGAGTTTACTATGCAAAATAAAAGCTGTCACTGATATTTGACACATTGCAATGCAGTTAAAATGTAACAATGGGCATTCAAGACTTAATTTCCTTTCTTCTAGCAGCAATATATTGTGCTGGCAGCAGTTATGATAATTATTTCCAAATAAATGTCATTGTTGAAAGGCATTGCAATGTGTCAAATATCAGTGACTGCTATTTTGTGGTGACAGTTATACTGAGTTTGTGTTGACAGTTGATCCTGCTGCTTGAAGAACAGTAATGAAGCCTCAAATGCTCATCACTTCCTTTTCCCATTACAGCCACACTGTGCCAGTCCGCGTCCATCACCATACAGATTGTGTACCCATCTACAAACTTTCCACTGGGTAGAACACCGTATGGGTCTATATTGTAAGAAAAAAAATCTAGTCCTCATACTAGACTGACATGGCAACACTGGTTTCAGCTCGTAGGAAGATTCTGCGCTTGCACCGACCCTGAACATTCAAATGGGAATAAAGTCAAACAAGACAGATAACAACATTGAACACTACACAAACAGTATATTTTTTTCTTTTAGGCAATTAATTTTTTATAGTGACACAGGTGCCGGATCCAATAAAAAAGGTTTCAGATCCAATTTTGGAGGTGCAGGAACATGTTCCGGCGTGTTCCAGCTCAAATAAAATCTGCACGCATCATAGCTGCTATCCTGTGGGAGGTCAATGAGGAGATCCACCGGGAAATGTTAAAACACCTGCCTCGACCTAACTGCCCCAACAATCTTTTGTATGTACCCACAGATTACCGTGACTGCTTGCTGTTCTGGACGCATATCTCTCTCACATCAGGGCACTCGGGAATTACGTGGACCCTTCAGACATTAAATACCAAATACTGGTGGCTCCACATGATGCAGGATGTACGTCGTTATGTTACGTCCTGTTCTATGTGTGCTCAGTGTACCAGCCCCAGACACCTGCCTTTCGGTAAGCTCCATCCATTACCCATTCCACAAAGGCCTTGGACACACATCTCTGGGGATTTTGTTACAGACCTGCCTGCTTCCGAGGGATACATCACCATTTTGGTGGCAGTGGACAGATTCTCTAAGTGCTGTAAGCTAATACCCCTGTCAGGTCTGCCCACTGCCTTTCAGACGCCCTTTTTTACTCACATCTTCAGAAGCTAAGGCATCCCGGAGGACATTGTATCTGACCGCAGTCCTCAATTCACCTCATGTGTGTGGAGGGCTTTCTTGGACCATCTGGGGGTGACTGTGAGTTTGACATCCGGCTATCACCCTCAGTCGAATGGAGAGGTGGAGAGGGTTAACCAGTAGGTAGGACACTTTCTCTCTATGTATTGCAAGGACCAACCGGAAAAGTGGTCTGACGTCTTGCTATGGGCAGAGTACGCCCAAAATTCCTTAAAGCACTCTTCCATCGGCCTAACACCATTCCAGTGCGTTCTAGGTTTTCAACTTACTCTAGCATCATGGCATCCCAGTTTATCTCAAATCCCGGTGATTGGTTCCATCGGGCTGAGGCTTTATGGGAGGCTGCTCATACATCAATTAAGAAACTTGTGTGCACATACCACCATCTGACATGTGCAGGACAAATGAGAAATACTAAGGTAAAATGTATATAATGTAAGGAACACTGTTATTTTGTTCTCATATTTAATCAATAGTACAAAAGCTAGTACAAAAGCCACGTTTCAACCCCTGCTGGGTCTTCTTCAGGCAAGAACAGTCGAGACGTTGAAAAAAACACCAGTTTTTACAAGGAATAAATCCTCCTTTAATGAGCACTTGACTCCTTACAGCGTTACAATAACGAGTCGAACCGCAGATTTTATTTTTTTATTGCACCTGTTGAGAAATGTATTTCCGGTTTAACTACAGGGAATTATTGATGACCAACCTTATGCAGAAGAATGAGGAAGCAGATGTGAGGAGTAGTGTAGGTAGTCTAGGTAGATGCAGTATTTAATGATAACACAAGTAGTAAACCAAAACCTAGGGCAGACTGTGCCCAAAATAAAGGCAGCCTAAACAAGGGCTGGAGTGAAGAGCAAACACTTAATAGCATTAGGTCGATAGGTAATACTCACATAATCACGAACCCCCCCAGGGAGTGGGTCCTACCCCCAGGACTCCCCTGTCCGGAGGGCATCTTCTGCACCAAACCTGGCCAGACATCAGCCAAGGGAGGGGCACCAATGAGGGGGGCGGAGCTTTAGGCAGTGGAGCGGTGGCCACTTGTTGCCATCAGCCCTTATGTAGGCCTGCAGTGCTGTTGCTGCCTGCAGTGCTGGTGTAGTAGGGGGTGCAGTGCTGCCTGCAGTGATGGTGTACTAGGGGGCATGGCAGGCTGTACCAACACCTGTGGGAGGGCTGTGCTCCACTGTCCTAAAGACTGGTAAGTGGCTGTAACCACTTGAGGCAGAGGAGTCACCTCCGAGAAGGACTGACCACCTCTGGAAACCTGTCATCTGGATAGCCCCCTCCCAAAATGTCAGAGGGGAAACCAACCTGGCTGTGGCCCCATTGTTTCTTCTTCAGTTTAAGGTGCACCATTCTGTAATGTGCTGAAGGAAAGAGCAAAGTAGCACAAGGTCAGTAAGCAATACTCACATAATCAACACAACAGCGTGGCAGCTCTACTACATCAACAATGAAGCATACCACTTATAACACATACAGGACTTAAATAATGCACTAAAGAGTGTAATTAAGGCAGCTGCATGACATAAATGGTGATCTATTAAATAAAGTCATGTGAGTAAAGTCAGGGAAAAAGTCAGTACATATAACAGCTGGCCGTATCTTTGAGCGGCGGTTCAAGGCCTCTGGACTGACCGTTCACAGACAGGCATACAGGGAACACAGGAGGGCGTATGCAGAGGCTCTGAGGGATACACAGTCCAAGTTTTATTCCACCATTATTAATAACAGCCCCGGTAACTCCAAACAACTTTTTTCAACAATAAACCACCTTCTCAAACCACCTTCACTTTCCCACTCTGAGTCCACAGATGAGAGGTGCAACATGCACATGGCTTCCTTCAAACAAAAAGTAAACGACATCCGCTCAAACCTTTTCGTCAGTGCTGTTCTGCCC
>JACXGM010006883.1:0-31654 GCA_016801145.1 Umbra pygmaea | reverse complement strand
ATTGCGTTCTTTAATTGGTTAAGGTAACTCCGCTACAGCCGACTACTTTCGTTTTGACATGACAGCAGTATCTGCAAGTACGTGTCACGTGACGGTCCGTTGATGCAAGGATAATTGTTTCGTCGGCTATTTTCGACACTTCTAGAAAAAAATACCGAGGTCATGACCTCGGTGTCCTCAATGGTAGTTACGGCCATGCCTGTACATACTGTAGGTTACCCTGTACATTCCTGGATTTTAGGGCCCCTGCAGAAGTTAGGGCCCTACAGTATATATGCCCTGCAGAAGTTAGGGCCCTACAGTATATATGCCCTGCAGAAGTTAGGGCCCTACAGTATATATGCCCTGCAGAAGTTAGGGCCCTACAGTATATATGCCCTGCAGAAGTTAGGGCCCTACAGTATATATGTACAGGACTGTAAGTGCCCCCAGTCCTACATCACTGATTGTAAGTATGTGCCCCAGGAAATTTCTAACCTGACAACCTGGTGTTTGTGGGTTCAACTTCACAAAATAAAGAACACTGATAACCAATTACCCATGAGTTATCATGAATCTGGGGAAATCTTGTCAGATTCGCTTCAGTCCATACTTCCTGTAACCTAAGTGCTAAGATAATGTTCTTGATTACTGTTTGTGCTTTCATGTTCTGTAAGCATCGTAACCCATTCGTCAGTTATCAGGGCTCTTTTAGGTATCTGTGCTCTAAAGAGGTCTCATAGTGGAGCTCATCTCTCATCAACAGATCTGATGTACATTCTTTTGAAACGGGTCATGTTTAATTCCCACCCCTAGGCGTATTTCTAGGCATGTTTAGGCGAACATTATCTTTTATTGTTTTCCACGCATCCTATGCCGCGTATAAGAGCATAGAGGTTTAGACTGTTCTCGTATTACTTAGTTGAGCTTGTATACACTTTGTTTCTGCCTGCGATGTATTGTATAGTATTCCGTTCGGTACACTTGCTACCTGCTGCCATACTCCACTGGATGTACTACCCTGGATTCAATCTTTAGTAAATTTGAAAACAGTCCACTCTACAGGTCTTCCTTCCTCACGACACCGCTACCGTGACAGCTCCCCCACAACAAAATGTTTGCCTGGCAGTTTGTAGTGAGTCTGCTCTGTGGAGATTCTCACGCTGGTATGCAGAGTCTAGTAATTATTCTGATTCAAATCCTCCACAAAAGGAATGGATGGCGTAGAGTCCCAATTCGATCTGTCAGAAGTGACTCCCAGGTTTTGAGGAATTGTTCAGCAAGAGGAGTGCTGCAGGCCTGGAAAGCGGGGGACTTGAAAACCCTCACCGTGACACGGACACCCGCGTAGATCTGGTGTCTACAGTCACCCACCTGCGCTAAACCTCCATCCCTATCGACCTACTTCACTTCGGTATACACTGTCATCTTTGGTCCGTACTTCCAGTGCTTTTTCAACATGTGGTCATTGCATTTGAATGCTACGTCCTATGCTAAAGTTTATGTTCTATTTGTTCTAGTTTCAGACATTTCATGCTTCATCGGACAAAAGAGTTTGAAAGATATAGTTTTTGCTGAAAGAGTGGGAGGTTCGACTCACACCCACGCCGCCACCTTATATGCTCACTGGAGTCGGCGGCTTAGCCAGTAGACTCCCCCAGGCCACCATCCTCTGATATTCATCCTGGAATACAATTGTGGTGTCTGACTATTGAAGACTGGATGTGCTATTTGTACCTCTGCATCACACAGATTCTTCGTGACCAAAGGAAACCTTTGAAAGAAGAAAGCATGAACTCTATGCTGTTACTTTGCATTGTGATGCATCTGTAGATCTGTAGATTGTCTGTCAGATAATTCAGAAACCAGGCTATGTGGGAAACTTGAAAAGGCTACATTTAGCTCTAAGCAGAAGTTTACCAAATTCAGCAGTACTTTGGATGGCAAAATGAATGTACATCCTTTGTTGCTAGCATTTTTCTTCAACCTTTCAGATAATGTATATGTCTGCAAATAATCCCCTGCATGAATTAATCCAAACTTGCATGTTTACGCTTAGTATTAAAGTGGTAATATCTCACTTCTCACGTCAGGACTTCATGGCCTCACTGTCTGTCCGATCAATCGGTGGGACTGTTTTTCATTCACCTATGTGTTGTGATTTGCACTCTAACTTACTAGGGAAATGTTGTTATTCTCAATTATTCACTACACTCCTCATCGGTTGTCCATGAAGATCTTAGTGGCATTTGTGCGTTATATGTCAGCAGTTGTTGTTATTAATCAAGCTCCAGTGCAGCGCTGGCTTGTCTCTGCTTTAATCTCAGAGGTGTTTTTGTCAATGATCCAGAATGAGAAAGGATCACATCAAGAGGATATGGAGCACCTTTCTAGTTGTGCTTTAGTTTTACTATACCACATCATTACTATACCACAATAATACTGCTCATTACTTGTTTCTGATTGGCTGGAAGTGAGTTATAGAATGGACAGGAACTCCATATAATGTAGGTACATTACGAAATGTTAATGTTAGAGATGCACCCATGTAAGAAATTCTAACGTATGATTTTATTCCTTTTCCAACTGTTGCCTTCAATGCATGGCTTTATTGCCAGAAGCTTACTGATATGGTTGTCGCAAGACAGAGGCCCCATTTCTTTGTCTCTAAAACATGCATGTACGTGTTGGATAAACAAGTTGGACGGTCGGTAGGGAAAAGGAACATCGTGTTGGCAGCCATGCAGGCCACACTTGACAGGATGACAGGTGAGAAATGTCGTACTTCAGTTGATGACCCTGTGAACCTTCTTCTCAGTGAGAACAGTGAGTGAACAAAACATAAATATTGCCATTGACACTGTCAATCAAGAGATTTATTTACTTGAAAGTCTTTACTGTCTATGACTCTCCAGATCCTTCAGATAACTGTGTTTTTGTAGTTTGAGGCATATTATTGGAAGTCAGCAGAACGGTTTATGTTATAGTCATCTTGAAAAACTCCCTAATACAAATCATCTCGACTTTAAAACCAGTTTTGTCCAGTTTTGATAGCTGAGTTAAATATTAAAGTAGTTATTATTCAAATATTGCAAATCGTTCTTTCCCAAATGCATACATGAAGTTGCCACCACATGCTGATCCCTACTCACATCCCAACTGCACACTCTTTTGTGTGTATGTGAGTGACTGTGTGAGTTTTGTGCCATGTCTTACTCACCAGCTAGCTCATACCTCAGTCTGCGCCTCAGTGAGGCCTGCAGGGAGCCATGGTCTATATTAGGCAGCCTAGCTGATGTTTCAGCATTGTGAAGAGCTCCGCTTGCTCGCCCTGTGATTGATGTTTTTTGTTGTTGGCACATCCACTTGATGAACCTTTCCTGTAGCTCCGTCCCAGTGGTGCGCCCGTGTGTTCTCCAAGGGCAATTGTTGTTACGTGCGTTAGCCTCTACAGCTCTCTTTTCCTGGAGGATGAACAGAGGGGGATTAAGAGTGTGTGTAATGTGGCTGGATGGTGTGGCGGAAGGCGAGAGGCTGGCGTTGAGAAAACAGAAAGATGGATAGACCATAATAGTAATGGTCCTACAGTGTTTACTTAGGAAGCACTAAACTCAATGAAAATCCCACAGTTTGAGAGTTGTTTTTGTGTCCGTGCGGCTTCTGTGGTCAGCTGCTCGTTTCCTGGTTGTACTGTTCAGCCATGGGAAGGACTCTCTGAGTCTTGACAAACAAGGCCTGGCATAACCACACACTATCCATTTCATCCACACTGTGCCCAGCAGATCAGAGCTTGTTTTAAGTTCAGAACTACTTCCCATGTCCTAAAGAGGAGGCCTTATTACAGGAGGATTCCCATTCAAAATCCCTCGGATTTGAACCCCTGCTGCAGCAGTGCATGTGCTCTGGAAACAGTGGCCTAAACTGCTGGAGTATCCCAGGCCACTACGTCATTCATTTGGTTCTATCACACTGCCTTTTCTGTATTTTCCAGGGAAGGGTGAGCCTAAAGACCTTCATCTCCTTGTTCACTTCTCCCTTTCAGTGAGGGCTCAGTTTGCCATCTCTTTCCGGTCTCAACTGCGTACTAATGTTTATCTGTGAAACACTTGTGTCCACATTTATCATCACTCTTACGCTTCTGACAATGGGGACTTTTAGCAGAACTCAACAGTTATGAAAACAATTGGCAAAAATACAATAACTTACCTGAAGTTGGACGTGTGTGCATGTGTATTCGCATATATTCATTGTTTAGTAATAATCATTAAGTATTTTTTTTTTTAATTCTAGCACTTAAATTCTAGTACCTCGAATACCCCGATTGCCTCAGTGGAGTTAAAGGATATGCTGAGCAGGAATCCATTCACATCCTACAGGCAACAATCAGAACGTCCCACATGGCAGGGCCGTTATAACTACAGTTGCAA
Source organism: Umbra pygmaea (assembly GCA_016801145.1). Lineage (NCBI taxonomy): Eukaryota > Metazoa > Chordata > Actinopteri > Esociformes > Umbridae > Umbra > Umbra pygmaea. The sequence goes on along the minus strand of JACXGM010006883.1, from coordinate 27,248 downwards.
CATTCTGGGTTATTCCATTATATTCCCTGGTTTTCCAGAAATCCTCATAGTATACCTCCCCCCTCAGTGACTGGAGCTGGCATCTAGACTGAGCAGGCAGACACGTCTGGCTTGCCATGCTGTTGTTCCAATACAATGACAAATTAACAAAAAGAAACAAGAAATACATAGACAGAGATAGAACAGAGAGAGGAAGGGTGAAGAGAGAGAGAGACACACAGAGAAGGAACAGTTTGGCACAAGGGAATGGTGACATTATCAAAGCCTTGTCGAAATTAGCGGCACCTGGTTTATCACATTAAACATGACAGTGTCTCACAGCAATGCTTTTGGGGGCGCCATTTTGAATATCATTGACAAATCCTTAGGGAATGTTGTCGGCTCAGCTGGTGTTAATTGGATGTGATTTTTCTAATTTATCCTCAATACAGTCTCTGGTTTCTGTCACGGTGGCCGTTGCCCTAGCAAGTGGCTAAATGTGAACCCTCAAATTAATTTAGCGATTATGTTGTGATTACTTCTGGATTGTTATTGGTCTCAACTCATCGTCCTATGATGAGTAGCATATGCTTTTTAATCATACAGTAGCATATTGTATTCATACTGCAACTCAGTCATAGCTACTCATAGCTACTTCACAGTTGCAGTATGTTGTATATTCCTCCAAATCTAGTTATTTAGCTAGCTACTGCTACTGTTTATAAGTTAGTAGCTTCAGCTAATTTTATTGTTAGTGAAGATATTCAAACTTGATTTTCATGTGCCATTAGTGGGTCTAATTTCAAGTCGCAACTATACAATGTCTTGAAATTAGTTGGTTGACAAAAGACTTTGACTTTGAGGGTGAAAACATATTGAAAGTGGCAATTTCAGGCCCTTTTTAACATATGCTTGTCTCCTGACTTGTAAATGGTTCCCTTATCCTCAATTTCCATATCGTTCCTTCATCAAGGGCACATTTCACTCTCTTCCAGTTGGCTACGAATAGCACTTTGCTCCAATAAAGCGAGAACTGTACCTAAGACACTTAACATCTGCCTGTGTTGTTTTGTTAATTGCTCATTTCTAGAAAATGTACTTTTAAAAGAAACCAAGCAAAATCTTGCCTGTCGACACAAAGGGAAAGAGTTTGGTAGTGTTAGCATGAAAAGGTTCAAAGGTCACTAGGGAAGTAGCTTAATAGCTCTTCATTAGCTAAACACAAAGGAAATTGTTAAGCGCTGTGAATACTTTCTGGATAGACTGTAGCTCTTGATAGTATGTTTTTTATTATAAACAAGTTTTTAGTGGATGGTATTGCTCTTTTAAATGGAAGGAATAATTTAAATGGAAATGTAATGCAATGGAAAACAGCTGGACCTTTTTACTTCAAATCCAATCCAACGCCATGACAACTGTATGCAGATACCAGAAAGATACTTTGAGTCTGGAATAGAAAGGAAGAATGGCAGTTTCTATATAGATGGAATAAATGCAAAATTATATTACAGACATAGTTCTTTGCTTTGATGAAACGGTTAACGTTTTCTGTTTACATTTGGTAAAGGCGGATTGAAATTAGTATTCAAGATGGACAGCAGCGTATTGCTTTAACAGAGTTTTTTTTAACAACTGCCATCATTCCCCATCACATGCTGTGCACACTAGGTTAATGATGAAGGTATTTACAGAATAATTTAATTTGCTGATCCATTAACACTATGTGGAGATATAGTGGCTTCATGAGCCTGTTAACAAGCAATACTGAAATAATCTAATGAGGTTGCTTTTCTGAGGATCGTTTTAAGCAGTACTGTAGTTATATCATTAAATACATTACTTATAAATATAAAGGTGAACATATAACTTTTTGGACATTTAGTAGGCCCAATTGTCCAGATTGAGATACAGTAATTAGTGCATAAAATGTCATGGCCCCTTGTGGTAAACATACTGTATATACTCCCAATAAGGTGTTCGATAACCTTGAACCAAGTGCTTCAATGTGCCTTAGTGTAAAAACAACCGTTTTTTGGGACTATAATGGAGGGATGCCAACCCATTCTTTCACTAGAAATTCAATAGATTAGTGTTTTGTTGACTTTAGTGGAAAAGGCTTTCTCGGGTTTCGACTTCTCGTAATTGTTCAATTGGTTCATGTAATATGAGTAATTTCTCACTTAACTCATATGGGAAAAAACACATGATTGGAGGGATTTTATCTCAGGAATTTCGGCATGTGCAAGAAGGGTTGTTTATATACACTGTACTGATGTTCAGAAGCATGCATACAATGACTTGTTTAGCTTGTTTTAGCCCTGTACTCCAGCACTTTTGGATTTTAAATGATATAATGGTTACAAGGGTATTTTTGTCCATATTGGGTGAAGCGTTTACAAATGACGAACTTAGAATTGAAAACCCCCTGACTGCCTCTCTTCTGCACGAGCTGATGCATCCTGGGGCACGGATTCACTGGGAGGGGCTTGAGGTTGAGTCACTGACTGACTTCTAGTCTAACCGGCTGATTGGATGGATCACTCGCTTGCTCACTTACTGTCAAAGTTTAAATTGGAATTAATCGCCTCCGCAGAGCAGACACCGAACCTGTTCCCCTTTTCACACGTTTCTCCGATTTCAAACCAATGAATACATTAAAACGTTGCCTTGATACATTTCAAAGTACTTTTGCTCAATATTCTGTTTCTATTACACCCTGTTCAGGTCTACTTTACCATAATGCTGCACTTGATTAGCGTGTCAGCAACTACCCGCGCCTTCAGCTCATGTAAAATTGTTTGCTAATGCAGTCATCTCTTTGTGAGAATTTCTTCATAAATGAATTTTATGGGTTATTTTTCCCAGTGTACTAGAGAAAAAATACAAAGGTGCTGTGATCATCCTTATTTTATAAAGAAGTAGGATCTAAATTCTGGTGTATGTCTGGTAAGGGCTGTAGACCTGTGGTTCCCAAACCTCTCCTGGAGGACCAACAGCCAGTCCGTGTTTGAACTACCCCTGAGCTAGCACATCTGATTCAACTTGTCTGCAAATAACAAGTCCTTGATTAGTGATTCTGGTGGATCTTGAGGGCTACAGCTAAACTCTGGCATGGCTGGTGGTCCTCCAGGAGTGGGTTGGGAACCAATGCTATAGAGAGGTCAGTCAGTCAAAATTAAATGCACTGACGTCATTGGTTGAAGAAGGCCGTAGCAAGTACTTTTCATTTTGAATTATGATTAAGCCAGGGATACCAGGACAACTGTTGTTTTTAAAGTTTAAAAAGTACTTTATTCCTTTTATGGTGTATTGTGTAGTAGGCAGAGCTATAGTTGAATATATCATTGTGGTTGTTCCTGTATGTAATTTGCAGTACATAAAGAATAAAACATCTATACAGACATGAAAACATGACAAGTATTTGATTATATGTTTTTCCTCTTGTCCATCTATATGACATGGTAAAAAAGTATTTTGTCAGGGTAAGCTCTGAGGCACGCTTTTTATAAAACTCATGGAACTTCCGCTTGGAGCCTATGTGAGATGTAAAAACTGTTGCAGCTTGAAGTCTATTTTTGTGCAGGTTTAATTTTAGATACTTCTTTCGGCAATGCTTGTCCATCCTCGTTTTCACAGTTTCTAAGCTAACCTCTAGCCTGTTTTGTGAGTAGTAAATGTGCAAGTTTATTCACATTCTGCAGGCAATACAGGAGAAAACTGTACTGGGTGGGATTTGGAGGTTAAACAAGGATGTTCAATCCACTGAGGAAAACAAGACACTTCTCCATAGATCTGCCACCATGGAGTTTTCCACTCGATGTCTTAGGGGAGACAACATTGTTCTAGATAACCTAATTGGCTATACTAGACAAACACAGCCCTTCTGAGGAATCATTGAAATGACATGAGGCAATGACAGCCCTTCGACACAGAGCGCCATTCGCAAAGTCTCTTGTGCATCCAAGAAATTTATATTTGTTTGCTTTTGCCACTCGGAGCAAATTAAGTTTCCGACAAGAGCAGAGGGTTCTGTTTGCTGGTGCTTTTGGTTCTCAGGAGAGACAATTTATCGAGCAACAGAAAGCGCTTCAGCATTACTGAAGACAGTAGTTACGGCAGAGACGTTTCACTTTCGTGAGGTAAAGCCAGTTCGTGAAAATGTTGCTGGAATCCAGCGGGTTTCCAACCCTCTGGGTTGTATGAGTTTGAATTTGTTCTGAAAAGTGTCTGCTGAACTTCCATTCACCTTGACCCCCTCCTGCTTACCTGCCATTGGATGGATTTGTTATGTAAGATGTTGGCCCACTTGTTGAGGGAATGTCGCGCATTATCCGTCAAATCTTGATCAAGTACACACCGGCGGAAGTTCAAATGCCTCCTGGAGGTCTGCTTTGTCCTGGAGTTGAACCGCTCCTGACCTCTCCCAGTGGTTTCAAGCTTAATGAGTAGCAAATGTGCCATTTACGGTAGTAGTATTTCAATGTCAAATTCTTAGTGTTACCCTTTCATATTCAAATTCACTTTTGAGTATTAAACATTCATTGTCTAATTAACCACTGTTGTAAGGTTCATCCATACGGTTTGTATTATTGAACCTCCCTCAAGAGAACATTATCAATCCTGCACTAAAAATACAAAATGACTTTCTGGAAAGAAAATGTGATAATGATGTAAATTATATTTCCCTATTTTTTCTCCCTGTGCAATCAATTTGCAGCGTGACTAAACATGGATTAAATATCTGCGTGTCTCTACTCTTGTTGCCACGGGGATGGAGAAAGGAGGGAAAGAAAGGCCCATATCTGCCTCATCTTTTCTGTCTGTGCCACTCACGCTGCTGGGTGGTCTTATGCCAAGATGGGGGGTGGGAATAGGATAAAAGTCATAATCAAATGCACCGTCGCGACTGCCAGCTGGCTACACAGGCCTGCAGGCGCAGTGACTCACGAGGTTTGCCACAGTGGAACCAAAAAGCCCACACACTTAAATGCACGTTCACACGAACATTCACGTGCACAAAAGCACGGCACTGCCGAGTTACTCATCGGCTAAGTGGCCACTCACATGAAGTCACGTATCTAATGGGATGAAGTTGGTGGCCTTTCTCGCGTATCCATGCACCTCAGCCAGGCATTCGTTAACCCCAACGGGCAGAGTTTGAACTTTCAGCCCTTTTAACAGTTGTGGAAGGTTGACACCCTGGGGTTTCATACTGTTTACTGTGTGTGCAGGCCATGCTTTTGAAATACGTGTTAATTTGTCGACAATTTGTTTCATTCAGTGCCCGGTGCCAACAGGCGTCCTCTGGCCTTTTTCTCGTTCACGCCAACCTCTTCAGGTGTGCCAGGTTTTTTCTTGGGCACTGACAGTTCTGGAGTACATTTTAATCGGAGGCCACTGGTTATAAATTAAAGTTGTGTGTAAGGTAACGTACATATGAGTTAATCACGCCTCTCGAGAGTCATTTAATTGTTTTCAAGTGGTTACTTTGCTCTAACCCATAACTCATGAATGTTTAGAGATGGAAAACCAAATCAATGTGCGCACTGGTATCATTATTCACAAATAAGATTTTGGTAATGTGTAAACATGGTAATTAACTTAATTGTCAAGTTAACAACTGTGATCCATATAGATACATTTATTGAAAAATTAAAATGAGAATTACGAGAACCTCAAGATCTAACTCAGAGAAATAGTCGTTATACCTTTGTTTTGTCTATTGTCATTATCATTTCTAGTGTAAAAAATGACCAGTACATTTTTGGTTTTTATTTGTTTTGTTTTTTTACAGTGTATTTCTCTCTCTTTCTGAAATGAATATTCTCAAAGCAACATTGTTTTATAAACATGTAAGCCCTTTTGTCATTAACGCCCTTCTAGTAGGCATGTGATTAATAGATTCATGATTAATTATTTGGTTTATCCTTTGCTTGTGCGTTGTCTTCCGACCGAAGCAAATTAATTGCAGCCAGCAGAAGTGAGCGGATGAAACAGAAAAGGCTTCAGCATTCAATTATCTGACACATTCTTTCCCATAGCTAAACCTGGGTTAAGTATCTAGCTTATTTCAGTTGGAGAAATAGACATTTGAATGACAACACTACATTGTATATTGAACGGCCAGTTCTCCTGGGGACTGGGATTTACATTGAACAAGTGGAACGACGTGTCCTGTGGAGAGAATAACAGCAATGACAGCGGGACAAGCGGTGGGCGATGTTCTCCGTTAGAAAGTCCCCTCAGACTGACAGCTGGGAAATGGAGTCTCAGAACAGATTAGATGTCAATGTCTGGATACAAGCAATGCAGCCAGCTCTGGCTTCACCTGAGCCAGTCTCTTTATCGCACCAAATTCGGTTTGGCATTTGTCCCTTTCCAATTTCCCTCCCCTGTCTGAGTGTCTGCCATTCACTTTGGCGCCTGGGATCCTTATCACGGAACTACCTTACTCCCTTGCACCTGTTGCCTCGGCGACCCTCTTCCAGCTCGCTCTCTCCCCCGTGCTGCTTTGTTTCCATTATAGAAATGTCATGCCCGACAGTGCATTGTTTCACTGCGGTGGCAACGGGAGCCGGAGCGGACATTCATTATACAGACACATGCCACCATGCCTGCTCACATTTAATTAGAAATTGTGAGCCTGCGTCGAAACGAATGGTGCGATAAGGGGCCTCAGAGTGGCCCTGTGGCACAGAGGAAGTGCCCCTGGGCTGCCAGCTGAGCGTGCCCAAACAGAAGTATTGGCTGCAGTAGCTGAAACGGAATTGATGAATGTCTGAAACATTGAGCGTATTATGTTAGTTGAATGTGTTGTGTGTTATATTCTCATGGAAATCCCTAATGCACATAATTGTGACAGGACATTTGATTTTGTTTTGATTGCATTATGTTCACAACTTCTTTTCTTTGTACCTCAGAATGGGCTTCATCTAGCTCTGTTATAGAGGACAGTTAAAACACTCTCCGTTTGTCGTCATCTCATTAGTTACACTGAGTGACTCCTGTTATGGTCCTTTTTGTGATCATTGTTGAATTTTCCCTAATTTGTAAGATTCATACTTTGTCCCAAATGGATTTGGTAATTGTTTATCAAGTGCTCAGACTGGCAATTTTCAATGAACAATAGTCCTCTAGCATTAAGTTGACCCTTCACTGGAAATAAGGGGCCTACCCCAAACCCTGAAAAACAGCCCCAGACATGTATCCCCCCTCCACCATTAGTAGGGGTATCCACATACGTTTTCCTCTATAGTGTATGTATTGGTTTGGTTTATGTTCTTAACTAGGTCTGTGTGACTAAACATTGCATTAATCAGGGCAGGGTGTGCACAAGGTCTGCAGCGTCTTTTCATTCTATTTGTCTTGTAATGTTATGTGTAACTTCTTGTTGTCTGTACCTCGACGCTTTTATCTTGGCCAGGTCGCCGTCTAAAATGAGAAAATGTTCTCAACGTGCCCACCTGGTTAAATAAAGGTTAAATAAAAATAAATAAATAAAAATAAATTCTCTATTGGTTGTCATGTGTCACACATAATCTGAATGGAGGTTATCCACATAGTCCTAGTTGTTTGCCAATTTCTGAGGAACCTCATCATCTGTGCAATCTGCTCTTTACGGCTGCCTCGCTGTCACTTTTGACCTTTCACAGTTGCTCTGTTTCTCCGGGGCCTCGGGCCGCGCGTCTCACTGGCCACAAAAGCTTCAGTTGAGTTTTCTTGCTTAAACTGACTGTTAGATTAGAAAGATAAAAATACTGGATAGCTAGGTTAGATTACATAAGATTAGATTGGACTCATTGATCATGGCCTTGCAATCAAGAGAGGTCACCATATAATCAGAACTGGCACTCAACAGAAGACTTTTGCTGCACACTGCCAGCAAAATGAGATGGAAGCAGAGCTGCACTTCCTGACCTCCTGAATAAGGTAGGACCACATTAAAGCAAAATATTTTCCACACAGTCACACAAAGAAGCAAAATCAAACATTACGACACTCCCATATTTCTTATATGAATAACCTCAATGTGCCTCAATCCCAGCAGCACGATTTGTAACCCGTTGTCATGACGAAAGGTGCAACCAGTCTAGCACAAACAACATTTTCAACATAACCCATATCTATGTCTAGTGATGTTACCTCGTCATTCTCACCTGTGACTTTTACATTAATAACTTTCCAAATGCCTAAATCCTTTCAAAACATGTACGTAATGTCTACTCAAATCATAAATAAAAGTTTTTTATTTTTTTTCAGTTTTGCTATTGGTTTATATTGTTATTATTTTTCGTTTGCTTTGGCAATGTAAATAAAATGTTTCTAATGCCAAGAAAGCCCTTAAAATTTAAATAGATCAATACAGACAGTCTGTATCTCTTAAGGCAGGTATACTCAAATCTTACCCTACGTGGGCCGCACCCTGCTTGTTTACTGTTCTACCTCATCATTAATTGCACCCACCTGGTGTCCCAGGTCTAAATAAATGCTGGATTAGAGGGTTGTAATGAACAACTGGAGTGGATCTGGAAACGAGGGCCAGTTTTGAGTATGAGGGTCTTAAGGTAACCTGTGGTCACATGCTGATACGGCGGGCTCTATTTCCTTTCCCCTTGTGATTGTGCTAGCTAATGCATTTCCACAGCCGAGGGCTTCCGGCATGAGGTGCATATTATTGATACAGCGCTCACCTGTAATCACGCCTCACCACCCACTAAATTTTCACACTTCAGATGTCTTGTGCGAATCGGTTAGAGGGCAAACGCTCTTTTTGGCTGATATCCACATACGTCAGAGACTCTGGATACGAAAGCTTGGACACCCGTGTGAATATCATTTTATATTTCATAACCATCTGGGCGCACAGCTTTGGCCTGGAGCTTTGAGTGGCAGGTGTGTTGATTTCACCTGTTCCTCCCAGACAGTTTACTGTCTGTAAAAAGCCTCTCGTGGCTGAGTTACATCACTTCTCTTGTCGTCTCCTTTTCTCTCTCTTTCTCTCTCCCTCCCTCCCTCTCTCTCCCAGTCTCTCTCTTTCTTCCCCCCCCTTTCTTTCTCTCACACACTCTCACACTTACTCTCTCTCACTCTCTCTGTTTCTCTATTCTATCTTTATAATTTCCACCTGGGGGGTATGTTACAGCCGGATATGTAATGAGCTCACTCAGGGGAACCAATGAGTGAGTATGACAGTCTCAGTCTGTTTAATAATTCATGACGATGCATGCATATTCGATTTTGAACAACCGAAAAGGCAGATGTGAGTTGAGCATGCTGTAGGTAAGCTAAGCATCCTTGCTGGATGGGGTGTGCTGTTCCTCGCAGGCTGTGGTGAAATGATAGTGGTTGATATATAGTGGCTATTACCTTTTCCTACATCGTCGTGTGGATCTTGCAACTGAAATCAGGCGCCTTAGGAAGAAGGTGGACAGGAATTTTAAAGTTCAAGGTCGAGATTTCCTCAGCTAAGCAATGACATTAGGTCCACTATAGGATGTTTTGATTAAAAGCATGCACTCCCAATGCTAGAATGCGTTTTGGGGGGGTGGGCTGTCGAACCACCCCAACTGAATTCGCAGGCCTCAGAGCGCTTCAGTTATTGTGTTTGTTTGATTTACACTAAATCAAATGTTACAGATGCAAAAAACATGCATGTGTTTCTCACCATCTTGCTCACCAGATGCAACAGGAAATTGGCCACAAGTTATCAGTAAATCAAAAGAAGTGTTAACTGTCTATTTGGTTTGCCTTATTCCTATATTGAAAGGAATGCATAAACACATTGAAAAATACATAAATCATAAAACAAATACTACAGAACATACAGAGGACTCACTTCCAATCATCTAAAAAAATAAATGTGTGTCCTTGTCCCCAGGACGTTGCTATATGACTTCAGAATTTTCCACTAAGAGCAACAATTTTCACCATCAAGTTCGATGGCAACTTGCTAGGCGTTTTGGATGTGACCAGCAATCCCCCACTGACTGAGTTATTCAGTTGCAACATGCTTTTTAAGCAAATCTAGAACTCCTAACACTTTACCACTCTGAATGGTAGAAACATTCAGGGCCGGTTTCGCGGAAACAGATTAAGCCTAGTCCTGGACTTAAAAAGCAAGATAAATGGAGAATTCCATTCAACTTGTTTATATAGTCCAGGTCTACGCTTAATCTATGTCCACAAAATCGTCACTCAGAGTATAGACACCATACACTGAAGTGAATTTGGGATATCTCTTTGAAATATGAGCTGAACGAATAGGGTCAGTTTTGGCTATATGTATCTATAAACACCTGTTTGGTGTCATGGTGAAATTATGTCACTGAAGTGTGAGAAATGGAGCTGACCAGCAAGTGGAATGACTTTGGCTCAAGCTCAAACACCAGATGAGAGCTCTGCCACGTGCTATGTCATCACTCTTCAAATTTGGCCTTAGCAGAATTTAGTCAAAAATGTAATCACACTGAGGGATGGAAGAATCATATCTACTGCATAAAATGTGCTATGACCATAATTGAGTGTCACATTAAGAAATAACATTGTATAGATGTACAGTATATGATCATTAATCAAATTTGATTAAACGTTCTCATGTCGTCATGATCCAGAACCACAAAATGTTCGAACTTGGTTGACAGAAAATTCTTAGGAGATTTGGTCTACATCCAGCTTTAATTACAGATGTTAGGAAACAGCGATTATCACATTCATAAGGTGTGACAGATGTGCTGTAGCTAAAATGTTTTATTCATCTAATGTCCTGACTATTCTCTATTAAAGTGATCTTTTTGCAACCATTTTGGAGCATCTCTGAAATTGCTAATAAAACATTTTAAAATTAAGGATTTTTATTGTGTAAAAATGTGACGTTTCTGAAATGGTCACTATGCTGCCTGGAAAATAGTCACAGCTAGCTAGCTTACATCGTGGTTCCCAAACCCTCTACAGTCATCTTACAATTTTGATGTACCCCGGAACCAACTGAGGGGTACCTCTGGAACACATGGAATGGCTTGGGTTTCCCAGGAGTGGTTTGAGAACCACTAATCTAGACATATTCGATGTGCAGTTGTGAGGTCTGTGTCCAATGTGGTCCCTCATTACTCTGAATGTATCTCTTTCCAGGGCAATATTCATCATCTTTAAGGAGTGCTATGGAAAGGAACAGGTCAGATTTCAAAGACTGAAATTGTGACTAATATCCCCATATCCACATTGATCATTGTTAGATTCAGGATGTTTGCATGGCAAGCCTGCCACCCGCTAGAGGCCTGCTATCCCAGTGGTGACAGACGTTTCCAGGCTAAGAGATGGGAAGCTGCATAGGTTAATTCATTCCAAACACCAGGGCGAGTGTTTTGCTTCTCGCCCTCCATGTAGCAGTGTTGGGGTTGCGTCATCTTGCCACACGGTGTCACACGGAGGTGAGGGGACTCAATAGGAAAGGTTATGGTCATGTGTCTGAGGTGATTAATACGCGTAGCTTCGTCAGATACTACCTGTTTGTCCAGGTGTTCATCTTAACCACATGGTTTCCTTTACCCAGGGACAAATGTACCGTTGTCTCAATAATGGCTGCTTGATAAGTGGTGTTTAGTTGTTTGTGTCCTGGTTGAGCAACTTATGGTAGCAAACATATGAAGGAATACTATATAGTGATATTCTCTTTCATTTAAGATTCACTTCCTGAAAAATGTGTGACTAATGTGTGTTTTGAAAATCAAACCTTCTTATCAAACAAATCAGTATATTGGCATGGCCTCATTACTTAGAAATCAAGCTGTAGTTAATGTAATTTATCAATCAATCAAATTTATTTTATAAAGCCCTTTTTACAACAGCAGTTGTCACAAAGTGCTTTGACAGACACCTGCCCCAAAACCCCCAAGAGAAAGCAACACAATCGATGCACAGTGGCTAGGAAAAACTCTCTAGTAGGTCAGACCTAGGAAGAAACCTAGCGAGGCAAGAATCTAGGGGGTACCCAGTCCTCTTCTGGCTGTACCGTGTGGGGAATCTGAAGGTACACATCCCATTGTGTTAAGGTCACATTGTTTATCAGTTTTCAATTATTGTAGGAATAGGTCAGCTGTGACCATAGTATTTGTGTAGCATTAACACAGTTCGGTGATCTTGGGCAGAGAGAACGTAACGCTCTCTGGAGATGTACAGCTTGAGTCACCAGGTGGAAACGTGATCACCAACAGCAGTGACGTGGGCACCAGCACAGCGGGGTGGCACAGGATGGGGATAGGAAGTTGTCCTCATGCCAGATGGTCCTGATGCCTGTTCCAAGGGTTTGGGTCCTCCTAGGTGGAACATGACATCAGAAACATTAGATTGAGCGTACCTTGGGTCTAGTACCTTGGTACAACTCTGCCCACACAATGAATATATAAACTGTCTCTCGTCCCCCGTCACAAATGAATAAAACTTAAGTGGGGACTGAGAAAGGACAGAAAGACCCTAGTCCACCAGCATACCATCTGGGGACTAAGACGGGGGGATTGGAGATGTGGTCCTGCACAAAGATAACCTCATGCAGGAGCAAACAGGCATGATTCAGACCCACCCACATTGCCAAGACCACACCACCAAAGGGACACCAACAGACCACAACCACCCTGAGAGGGTAGAGTATAGTCCACAGTGTACTCCCATCCCACAAGTGTGGGGTGTCATAGGGCAACCTGAGCAGGCCAGTTACTCGAGCCCCTGAGTGGTGTTGGAGTGAGGATATCCCAGTGAAGAGAGGGGAGCCTGCCAGGCAAGCCAGCATGCGTGCTTTAATGATGTGGAAAGTCACAGGGGGCCTGTATAAAAATGTGTATACCTATACTCCTCTACATGGCGTAGGGCAAGACCCTCTGATAAGTAGTTTAATGTAAATCACTGTTTGTTTCAACTCGTGTTTGGTTGGGCGTCATCCTCTATTGTGATCAAGTTGCTGTGCCGGTTCACAGGCCGCTCTAATGTGACCTGCCTCCTCTGGGGACTTTGTTGATGCCAGCCGGCTTCCCTTATGGGATTGTGCCCAGGTAATTCTGCTGTCATTGTCAAGCTAACCTGTGCTTGAATCCCCAGAAAATCAATAGGCATAACTCCTTAAAAGCCATCAACAGTACGTATCTTCTCGTAGTTGTTGCCACTTTAGAGATAGCTGCTAGAAGTTGGAGGGCTGGGTATTTGGAAAGGATCCACCTCTATGCAGTTTATTAGGTAGAGTCTGTGAAGGTTAATCGTAGCTCCGTCTTGTGTTTTATGTGCATGTGTGTTTGTTTATGTGTATGTGTGTTTGTGGATGTGTTTTGTGTGCATGCATTATACAAGTCCTTGCATTTCCCGATTTAAAGACATGCATTTCTATAACCTCCATTTAAAGTAAATGTACGCAGTGTGTGTATAACATACAGTGCATACCGTAATATTTCAGCCAAACTAAGAGATAGACTGGTAACCTGCTACCTCATGTTGGGCTGTCGGTATCACAGACATGGGGATGCGTGACACGGATTGTCTCTCTCTCAGCACTTGCAGTAATCTGACAGTTGTTTTTTGCTGTCAGTTCAGTGTATGTGTCGATGTATTTGTGTGCAAGTACTACAATAATTAATGACACACACGCTTATTTAACTAGAGGCATCAGATTCCTTAGCGGTTAGAGAGTCAGACTTGTAGTTGGAAGATTGCCAGTTTGATTCCCGACTAAGCCAAATGTCGTTGTGTCCTTGGGCAACGCACTTAACCCTAAGTTGCTCTGGGAGATGTCCCTGTACTTACACCAAGTCACTCTGGATAAGAGCGTCTGCTAAAATACTGAAATGTAAATAAATTAAATTTTATGATCTGTATTCTTGATTTAATTTGTACTGTAGTTTTTCTGTACAGGTATACTCATTGATTAACATGCAACATCTGAAACAATTACAAATGTATTACATCATAATCTATTTTTTATTAATCTAAAAGTTTAACTATACTTGTGAGTACTGGCAAATGCTACATAGGTTTAGGGTAGAGGTATGAGGTTAGGATTAATTTTAGGGTTAAGGAGAACATGATTCTGAAAGAATAAATTTAAATAACATTTTAGAAAGTTTGAAAATAAGCATCAAAATAAGTGTGTGTGCTTGCGTGCGTGTCGTTCGAGGCAGGGGAACACAGCAGATCCCCTCCACCCTTCACGGAGAGCGGTTTCTTTTCCACGTCATCCCGGGAGCCCGAAGGCCAGAATAGACACTTCTGTGATGAGGTACTGTTTGACAGGCCCCGAGTCATTTGGTCAGGATGAGAGTCCTGTTACGTGGTTTCAGAGCTTGAGAGGATTTGACAGGTATATTGCTCTTAAAGTGGCTGGAACACTCAACGTTTCACTTCACCCCATTGAACAACTACCATCTCCGGTGCCTAGAGATAACCATCTTTGGCAGACCTGTTTTTGAAAGGTGTCAGAATCCCTGGCAACACCTGCATAAAAAAAGAATGGAATCGGTTGATATTAGAAGTGTCAATAATTTTCAACAATTGTGCGAATGGTTGTTGACTGAACCTGTCCACCAAACATAAAAGATTTTCAGGTTCATGCTGTAAAAATTGGGCCCCATCGATTCCGTGCCGTCGTTTCCAGAGGAAGCACACACAGACACACGCTTGCGACCAACGTAATCTGTTTCGGTGGCAGAAAGCATGTCCTGCAGGGCATCCAATGAATTATTAAGGGAGCCCTAATTGCCATCACGCTAATTTCTTATGAATGATTCACCCTGGCGAAGATCCTTTCCTGCCACAGACTGATGGGATTGGCTCCGCCTACCGTGTAACCCCTCCCCCGCCCTCTTGTTGCCGACTCAGCTCCTTGTAGAATCCTCCTCTAACATATCCTTTATTCTGCTTGAACTTTCTAATGATTCATGGCCAAACCGTGAGCAAACTGGTCCAGCTTTGATCAGATATGTGATGTGTAACATCCACAAGACTTCTGCATGCAAATGTGAGCAACATTCCTGCTTTCTTGTTTGCTGGCTAATTCGATGCATATAAAATAGGCCAAACTGTCTAGCACTTTGTTTATCCGCCCTGACACACATTTGAAAGAGCCAAACTTGCACCAGAGTTGGCAGTTTGTGGAAGGAACAGATGCACGTTAGGCACTGATGCTAATCTGTACAAGCTTAAATCTAAAAATCTTGCCTTGGTTTCAAATTGAATGGATGTAAAATTACCAAATCCTTGATGGCACTCGGTTTTCCTAATATTTATTGTTCCAGTACACACATTTAATTTATGACTGTGACTTTAGCAGCAACTGGCAAGACTAAGTGTGTGATGTCCACTTTACAATCCACAGTTTAAGTTCAGAAAGGTCTTGGGAACCTGTAAAGTATAGCAGTTTTGCAGATTCACTTTTTAAATAATGGTACTGTATGGAATATTAAACATGCCAACACTCTGTAGACTTGCATATCAACTTTTGTGGTTGTATTATGAGGTGTGGTTGTCCAGTGAAGGTTGTGGTTGCGAGTCAGATCTTCACATCTGTGATCACATTTTTCAAAATTGCTATTGTATAACCACATATCTGTATGAATTCAGCTCGAATTACAAGCATATTTTACACTGCTCAAAAAAATGAGAAGAACACACAATCATCACAGTATAACACCAAGTGAATTAAACTTCAGGGATATAAACTGACAACTGCTGTTGTAAAAAGGGCTTTATAAAATAGATTTGATTGAAACAAATTTTACAATCTTACAAACCTCGAAATACAAAACTTCTCCTGCGGTAAACATGTAAAAATTCAATGACTGCGCAAAAAGGTACATGCACAGTATTATAACTTTGCAGCAGAATGTTCCTTGTAATTCGAGCAACTTTGTAAAATGTCTTCAAACTTCATTTTACCAGCTTGTAAAATATATCTTACAAACACAAATATACATACTGGCAAAAATAAGCTTGCAAGTGTGAACATAAATACAGGCTTGCAAAATGTGATCACAGATGTGAAGCTCTGACTTTCGAAAACAACCTCTACTGGACAACCATAAACCTCATTATAAAACTACAAAAGTTGATATGCAAGTTTAGAGTTTTGACATATTTACTATTCCGTAGTTGTGACGCCTTCCTCACAGTCCATTGGCAATATCCGTTTCTGAGCTCAGCAGACGGGCGCACACAGAATGTATAAACGCACAGAAAAACAGTTATTCACACAGTTTGTCATCTCATTTGGTGTGGTGGGCCAGTGCACACACGTTGATGGATCCATATTTTATCCCTTTCCTCCGTAACGGAGCTTCAATAGGTCTTTTCAGTCTGGCAAGGGGTTGTGCAAACGGCGGCCTCTATAGGTATGGCCGTTTAGGGATGCGCGTCATAAATAAGCCCACATGGTGTTTAATAAAACAATATGAAAATATTATCTTACCCTTAATAGCTCTGGAGAAAGTAGAGGGGATAAATCAGTTGGAGTCCACTGGTCTGGCTTCGTTTCCTGCTGCATGATGCAGCTCTTGCCCCTTTCCCCTGGACGACCATGTGAAACCATCAGTCCTTCCTCATTTTCAAAAATGGCAGAAAGAAGCTCTCAGATGACAGGGCTCTCTTCCGCACTGACCAATTTTATCCCCCTGTGTGCTTCATGTGTTTTCGTGGGTACAATGAACGTTCCATGCAGAGTGAGTTAGTTCCCAGTTCCTGCTCAGGTCAATGACCTAATGTCTGGGGACGTCACATCAGCTTTCAGTTTAGAAGTCAGACATTGAAACCCTTTAAAGCCTTACTTGAGGTAAGATCTGTTATGTTTCTTTATGTCCTCTGTACGAATAAGGGGGTAGACCATTATTTAAAGTGTCACAGGACCCTATATTATTAGAAAGCACATTCTTTTGAATCTAAATTCTGACTGCATCGAACTCCACATGGTTTTACGCCAGACAGTCTAGTCCTAGCCTCTTGACAGATGGCACTCTGAAATCACACATCCGACAGCTCAGAGAAGACAAAAAATTATAAACTATGCTGTAATTCGTCCTCATGCACCAACATATATTAGAACGACCTGAAATACAGAATTATTGAATGCCCAGTGCAAGCACAACAACATCCCAAGCTGTGTCCCATATCATACTGGTAGATTAATATCCTTTGTGTTGATTGTGGTTCTAGATGGTGTCTTTCCCTTTGTATGTGTGCAAACGTCTCTAAATGCCAGTCAATTTAGAGCCACAATGCTCAGTGTTTAGATTTACTCAAATCAAAACGTGATGAATCCCTTACATCCACAGAAAGACATATTAGCTTCACTTAAGACCAACTTATAGCAGCAGTTTTGCCAGGCTTACTGTTTGGTCTTTGCACAATAGCCTAGGGACAAGTTTGGGCCCAATATAGTCTAATAAAAAAGTGAATATTTGCTTGCGTTGCCCTTCAAGCTACCCGTTTATTAAGTGCAAGTCTCGCTCTGCATTATATCACCGTTACCAGGCAGTTATTGGAGCAGCGGGGTGACGAGGTGCAAGCCAAGGTAAATCACTAGACGCTGGCTCTGGGTAGAGCTCTGCTGTATTCTAAATACAGGACTTCCCCTCATCGGCGGTTCCTGTATTGTACTCACCTTGGCCAGGCTCCATCACGTATTTATATTTATGTATCTCCTCCGCCAAGTCCCTCGCTCCTCCTCTTCAGTTCTTTCATCAGTCGTTCTTTATAAAAGAGAGGGTTCAATTGTTTTACACCGCATCATCCCATGTGAGCAGCGTCTGAACTGTTAGAAAAAAGCACTGTGGCCAACGTGTACACAATCTTCATTCCGTAGTGACGTCTACATCTGTGATGTGCTTCTGTTGCAGTCATTGGTTCTATAACACTGTGTCATATTTGCATCATCTTTAGTGGACCTCCAACGACACCGCAGCAAATAAATTAATAATCTCGCTTTATTACAGTTTACTAATTTGAACATGGCCTTCCTCAGGTTATTAAACAGAGTTTCTTAATTCTGTGAATTAGAAACGCATTTTGTGCACGCCAGCTGAACGTTGGCCCATCTGCAATGCCCAGTGAGACGCTCCAGGCCTGAGATGCATCCCTCAGACCCCCAGATTGCAGCCGACTTCACCAGATGATGCACCGGGCAACACACGGGGCGACAGTCTGTTGCTTCCCTGCAGCAGCGGTCCTTCCAGGGAAACGGAGAGCGGCGGATCAGAGTGCAATAGAAGGAGTGGGAACGCAATGGTGTGGGATGGAGCCAAAGATGGATGCAACGGAGAAGCAGACTGAGCCCAACCCTTCGCACAAACAAACAAAAGAAAATGGAGGCTCCGAATGAGCTATAGAAGGGATACAGGAAGGAAGGCGTCTGTTTCTAGATGGGCGATGCAGTAACGAGATACCTTGACTGGCGCGGGAATGAGGGGAAAGAAAGAATACGGGGGTCAGGCTCATGCGGCCAGCCAGGGCCTCACTGCCAAACCCATAACAGGCCTCCATGCACCTCAACTCCCCCAATAATCACTAGCCTGCAAAACCAGACAAAATAGCTTAATTGGTGAAGCTATTTGAGGTTTTCCATTCCAAGGGCCTCTGCTATAAATTATATGTACCGTATTTCATGTAGTTTCTTATAGCAGGCAGCTTGCTCTACTGTATTTTCACCAAATTACAGATTTCATAATTTTTTTGTGGAGTGTTTCATTGGGAGCTGCGTGAACACTTCGTGAGCTGACAACTTAAGTGCAGTTCTGTTATGTCGCGCTTGTAATTGCATGACTGGAATAACAAGAAAAACCAAAACCAAGGCCATGAGGTGGGAGAAGATTGAGCTTGTCAAATTATAAAGTTAATACAATAGCCTGCTTGTTAAGAGTGGAGGTTAAGAACCCAGCAAGGAGTCTTCTGGGTAGACCACAGCGCTTAACGTACCCCCCTTTACCCCAAAACAACCAGCCCATCATTAAAAAGGGTTAGACTAGAGTAACTTTTAGAAGGCCTTGACCTCTGCTTTAATGTTACCTCTCGTCTGCCTCAGTCTTTCTAATCTGACTTAATGGTGGCAGAGCTAAGAAGTGCTAGACCAACGGGGATGTTACTTCCCGGCCCTATCCCAAAAACCACACATACAGTAGGGAGTAGGGTGAGGTTTAAGACCCAGACCACCTCTCCGCAGCAATGGGAAAGCATTTCATCACATCCCTGTCTCTGCGCTGCTGATGATTTTCCAGAGGAGCAAAAAAAGTAGCTATCTATAGCTGGTGAACAACCAGCGTGCTGAGGTCAGCTTGGGAAAAGATACCCTGTAGAGAGAGTGGTCAAACTGAGTGTCACTCTGCCAAGAGTTTCAAAGAGCCAGTTGGGGTCAGAGTGAGAAGTTGGTGTGTGACCTTGCACAGTGCAATACCATCTAGTGAGCACAAAGGTATCCCTTAGAGAATACATGCGTGTTTGATCGAACACGCCATTTTATTGCATTCTGCGTGTGTTTGTGTGTCCGTTAGTGTTGAGAAGAAGGTCAGGAGGTGGATGTACCTCATTTCAGACTCCCCCGTGTCTACCTATTAAAACTCTTATTACTGACATGAGTCACGCTCAGACAGTTCAATTACAGCGGTTAACACCTGTGGGCCAGTTTCACTAAAGGATCAACTTTTAACCCCTTCCTTTCTTTTCACAGAATAGCCCTATATATAACAAGTCTCTCTTTCTCATTCTCTCTCTACCTCTCACTACCTCGCTCTATGTAGCTTTCTCTTTCACATGCCATCTCCTGCATTATCTCTCTGTTTTTCTTTCCCTCTTCCTCTGCATGGCTGGAGAGGAGCGGTTGGATTTGGCGCTAAGGTGTGTTGTAGATTTCTGTCCACGTGTTTGGAATGTGGTCGTGTCGAGGTTGTGGTTGTACGTCTTGTTAACTTTGGACGGATATCCTCCATCTCTCTGGTCTGCGGTGTATTGGTGTCAGAAGGAGGCTAGTGCTAGCCCGCCTGAAGGGTGTTTAGTGGCTGATCTATGGGGGTTAGCTCCCTGGAGGGCTGTGATGGTGTCAGTCGCCCCTCCCCACGGTCTTTACAAGCCCCTCCCCACGGCCCGGGACATGCTCAGATCAGCTCCATGTTGAAAGGCCAGGCATCAGTCTTGCTGTGAGTGTAATAACAGGGTCGTGAGGAGTGGGAGGTGCTAATAGGGGAGCAAACATACGCATACTGCACCTCGTGCGGGGTTCTGAGCCGCGTCGTTGTTTTAATTCCACAGAAGTGCTGCATTTAGACTATTAGCATTGACACAATTTCTGCAGAGAAGACAGTAAGGAAAGAAAACAGTATGACATGTCTCTCTAATCAGATACACAGTGGTAGCAGCATCCGTCACAGCAACGTTATATGGTATCGTTACACGTTTGATGTGACCCAGCGAGGAATAACATAAAATATACCGTAAGAAGGTATTCGGTTACAGAGCTCAATGCCTAAAAATACTATCTTACCTGATATTCTGAGTGCATTTTCTGTCTCACGCCAGAGTTGTGTTTTGCAACTCTGTTCGCATAACGCTTCTCCGTGATGTTGTACAGCGGTGGCCTCTCCTGGATCAATATGATCAGCTGGTTTTCTGTTTCTTCGCTCCAGATGGCCACTATCTGCCATTAGCAGTCGGTTTGTGTCCATTTTATTTACATCCATGGGTGAGGACTCTTGGGTCTGTAGTCATTTACTGCTCTCGTCAATTCCTTCTTTTTCTTTGAGCACTGATTCGCTACCTGCACTGCGAATCAGACTTGTCCCTGTCACCACCCCGTTGGCCAACTGCCAGACAACCCCGATGGCGATTCAAAACACCTGCAAAAAACGGAGCCCAGCGAATGGCAACGGTGAGGGACACACCGGACAGACTAGAGCGACAGTTGGTCTCCGTTGGCACAAATAGTACAGGCGGCTTGGTGTGTCAGGGCCTTGAGGCCTGGGTTTGGAGACTGGAAAACACGTTTGGATGCAGTAGAGACGCAATGCCGTCCCACAATGTAAAATATCACCAAAACTCTGCCTAGCCCAGTAGTCTTTGTAGATTGGGATAGATGTTCAGCCCATTTATTGACATAGAACAGGAAGTGTTGCTAAGCTGTAATTGTGCTCTCTGTGTATTTGTATGTCAGCGTTTAGGGTTTTGTTTGTCAGGTTTTTCTGCCTTGGGTCTCGCAGGACCGCCCAACCAATGAGGTCCTACGGTAGTCAATTTATAGATGCAGACTCTCTTGTACAGAGTCGTATCCAGGCCACCTCGTAACCCATTTACCATGACAAATGCTGAGGAGGCAGCTGACCTTTACAATGGCACCTCCTGCTCTCTTTCACCCCATTTTTCTCCCAGCCGTTCTCCATCGCTCCTCCTGCGACGTCCCCTCGTCCCCGGACAGATTTTGACAAACAGTGCTGCTGCAGAGGGTGTCGACTCCAGCACCACTCTCTGCTTTGCTCCGCCGGGCACCATGGGAAACCAGCCCTGGAGATGAAAATGGGTCAGTCGATCAGTAAATTAAACAGGTGGGGAACTTAAAGGACTCACAAAGCCTACTGCTCTTCATACCGGTGCTCAAATGCTTCCGAACAGAGCCACACACTAAGACCCAAACAACCAGCAAACAGTAAAAAAGACATCTGTGCTTCAGAGTCAAGCTTGTCAGAAGGGAACAAAACACTGCCCCGAAAAACACACACCTCATTAAGAGCATGGTTACATTTTCTTTCATGTTATGTGCAGAAGAAAGAGGGGGAAATGTGATTTGCATCGCTAGTTGACATATATTTTCTGTTTTTACAGAAGCTATTACCCCTATTGTCATTGGTGTGTATCCCCTGCCACCCCCATATTTGTCTGCCATTGGGAAAAATCAGAAGTAAGCGACTACCATATATAGAGGCAAATTGTTAAATCTGCCACACCGCCGTGGTGTTCCGGAAGCTTAAAGCTCATCTGAGTCTCTACAGGCCAACAGGGCTGCTATAGTCTGCCTGACTCTTTATGGTCACTTGACAGACGTAGCAGTGCCATCTGTTGGTGTGTTATGCTATCACAAGTATTCATCCAAGGTGAGGTCTTCCACACATCGGTGTCAGATTCAACAGGAATGTTTGTAGGCATTGATCTCAGTTGTGTCAACCACTAACAAATTGCCTAATGGCCAAAGATTGCCGAAATTTGTTTAACAAGTACAGTCAAGCTTCTTCGCTAACAAGCAGTACCCCCCAGGAAGCAGAAGCTCGATTTGAGAGGCAGATGGGGCACTGGTTTCTCTTTCAAGTCTGTCTGATTGGATGTTGGTCACAGTGTTTCTGATTGGACGTTGGTCCCAGTGTTTCTGATTTGAATTTGGTCACAGTGTTTCTGAGTTGACTTTGGTCACAGTGTTTCTGATTGGGCATGATGGGTTGCAAGGATGTTTGACTGAGAGACACTTAAGTGGACACACTTATCCTGCATTTTAGGGTAAAGTGCCTTGCTCAAGGACACAACATTTGGCAGAGTCGGGAGTCGAACCATCAACCTTCCCATTTCAAGTCTGACTCCCTAACCACTGAGCCATCTGACTGATACCCGAGGTGTGTAACAGACAAACAGATACCCATGACCTCAGTCACTGTTGTCTCTCTTCTTGGCCGGTACCGGTCCACAGAGCATAATGGGTGTTCTGTTTAAAACTCTGTGACATAAAAACATCACTCCAGGGCAGTATGGGCTTAGGCGGCTTTGTTCTGCACAGTTTCTGTGGTCGGCCTCCATGGTTTGTCTTGGGTGGCTTTCAGAAAAGGTGGTGGTGGGGTCCCGTTATTGAGTGCTAGGGTTGATCACTCTGGCACTTCGTTAAGTCAGCCCACGGGCTGAAGCAGCCCACCAGGCATGTCCCCTGGATGAGATTCAGTTTCCTTCTGCGCCTCCACCACATCGCTGTGCATAATGGCTGATACTGAGCCCCACCGGAGCTCGACAAATGTACTATAGAGGTACTAGAGAGGTACAGCTCTGTTATTCTAATGCTTCCACTTTGAGTATGCACTTTCCTGGTGGGACAGTCCTGTGTTTTCATTTAAAGAGTTCACACTGCCAGAGCCGTGGGTTTGGGGGACACCTGTGGTAGATTTATCTGTGTACATTAGTGTGTGTGTGTGTGTGTGTGTGTGTGTGCGCGCGCGCAAGTGTGTAGCCGGACCACAGAGAGAACAACATGGGGTGTCCCCCAGTTGGAGGTGCGGTCACTGGGCCTCTGGATTTCCCCCAGGCCCCTCCCGCTCTCACCTTGGCTCTGTTCCCCAAACTTCCCCCTCCCCGGTCAGGCGGAGGTCACCCAGGTTTCTGCCATGGCCCTCCGCAGAGCAGCTGCCTCAACCCAAAGTTGGCTTGTACTGGCATGCACACACACATACACACCACACATTTACATCTATTTCACAATTTATGAAGTTTCTATTCCTTACACACAATATCTTCTCTCACATTTTTCGATTTAACACACAATGTTTTTTGCTACCTCGTGTTTTCCCTCATTTCAGTTATTTGCCTCTCTGTTTGGACGGAGCTCTGCACAAGGCATCTTTTCGGTGCAGTGAAATTTAATCTAAGTGTAATACACTTAGTGTGCACCGAGAGCTGAGCTAGTACAAAGCTGTATGTTGGTCATTCCAGAGGACCACAGGCCACGTTCTAGGATAGCATTTTGGACATGTCCTCCATCAGCCTAGTCAACAGCTGTACCAGTATCTAATCTCCAGTTCACTGTAAGAGACCAGGCCATCTGAAGGTCAAGAAACTGGCCCGCTGCTCCAAGCTAATGGGCTGTAGTTGTACATTCGACCCCTGGTTAGTCAGACCAAAGCCAAGTCTTGCTCCAACTGCTACTGAAACATCTAATAAGCACGTCCCGCCAGAACGGAACCCCCGTCGATACAAAACCACAACTCTACCCAATACGGAAAGCCGACCCTTCTCTGCTAGACAGGTATTCCAGGACCAAACTGAAAAGACCCTATTCATTCATCGTTGTATCAGCTGCTCTTCTGGGAAAACTGAGCTTGGCTAGCATTAGCCTATTGACTTCTCCATTGATCGAGTACTGTTCAGAGCAGCGACAGTACATGCATTCTAAGGTGCTATCTGTTGCATGTCATCTTCAACCCATATTTTCCTTTCCATTTATTTATTTATTTTTACTTAGTGGCTTTACTGAACGGGAACACATGTCGACCCCTGGGGTATTTCCTGTTTGTACACGTCTGATTTTGGAAGGCATCAGCGAAGCCTGAAAGGCAAACATGGCCCCTTTTCTCTCCATATTCCAGAAAACCCTGTCAATCTGGCACCTTCTATCTGATGCACATCAACCCGCCTGTATGATTTCACCCATCTCTAAATGCATGCAAGGTGACTGAATTAATGAATGACACTTTGTTCCTTGGCTGTCTGTGAAACTGACATCCTCTGGGCACATCCTCCCATCCCGCTTTCTTGACTTTCCTGACTACTTTCTCACATCCAACAGGGGACCTGAAGTTCACCTCACAAATCATCTGGTGTTTTTTCATGCCGGGGAGAAGCCTTATCCAGCAACTTTGTGTTCCGAGCCTCATGCCTGCGGTTTGAGGAAATACTGTCTGGTTGCACTCAGAGTTCGCCCATCAATTATGCCGTTGTAAATCTCATCAGTGCAAAAGTATGCCAGACATGGACACTATCAATCACTGTGTCCTGGAATAGAGACACCGGACGCTTTTCCCGTTTTTGCGGAGATGGTTAATTATTGTCTTTCAGACCTGAGCAAAACCAAGTATGCATCCTGAATTCCACCCTATTCCGTTCATAGACTATTAGTTTTAACCAGGGCCAAGGCACTCTGGCTAAAGAGTGTGCGCTAACTAGGGTGGAGGGCACCATTTGAGAAGCACACCAAACCTGTCATTGTTGCGGTAAACACATGGAATTACTCCTCTCAGCTGTACCATTAGCTTGTGGATGCTACGTGTTGCCCTTCAACAGGATGGTAGCATGTAAACACTTTTTATTGGCAGCGAGGTGACTAATAAAGATGATTGCCAGTTTTGGGTGATTTGTTTGTGTGTTTTTACTATTATGGTGAGTGAATCATCTGCATTTGTCTGAGGTGGTTCTGTGAAGTTACTTACAAAGAGACAGTGGGACTTCTTTTAGTTGTGCTGGAGGGCGTGAATATCTGTGTGTGTAGGTGTGAATGTGTGTTTAGGTGAGTGTGTGTTTGTGTGTGTTTGTGTGTGTGTGTGTGTGTGTGTGTGTGTGTGTGTGTGTGTGTGTGTGTGTGTGTGTGTGTGTGTGTGTGTGTGTAAATACGAGAGGCCAATGCTAACTTGTCTTCTGATGCTCATCAGATTTGCTTTGTTAAAGCAGTACTCACTTGAATCAAACTGATAACACCACCATCAACAAACCTGCCCGTGTGGAATTTATGAGGTTAATCTGAATAGTAAACAAATGCCTTAGGAATGACAAGGGCCAGCCTATCACACATGCATATTTGTGTTTAATAAAATGAGTAATTCATTATGCATTCCCCACCTATACACTAGTACTTAATTAATTGTATTTGAGTTAATGAGTATGGGGGAGGGGCTTGGACAAATTTTTGTGTATTAACCTTGTGATCTAGGATCCGATCTAGTGAGCTGTATCATCCTGCAGTGAACAACAGATAAACCCTTGCCTTGCTTATTAATGCTGAGCTTGGTTCAGGTCTATTGAGGTGCGCTGTAATGAAGAAGATAAAAGATAACCCCCCTGCGCATGTTTACACTCCAGGATGAGAGCACACACCATTCATTTGTGCCTCGGGTCAATGCCTTTCCATCAGATTACTGGGCAGAACACAGGCAGACTCATGAAACAGCAGTGATCCTTGTCCACCGTCTTTGGCTGCTGGGAATCCCTTCACAAACGCAGCGCTGTGTTGTTCCAAGCCTGACTGTGCGTATAACCAGTAACACACACTTGTTTCCTTGTGTTTCTTTTATGTTATTCTACTCTAATGTTGATTACCCTGGAATATTACTTTTTTGAGATACAAAAAAATTGACTTTAATCATTTGAGTTACAGGTAATTATAGTTTTGCCTTTATTTTACCAGGCAAGTTGACTATGAACCTATTCTTATTTACAGCAATGGCCTGGAGAGAAGTGGGGGGGGGTGAAGGTGATGAATGAGCCAATCAAAAGCTGGAGAGGATTAGGTTGCCATGATGGTATGAGGACCAGATTGGAAATTTGTTCAGGACACCGGGGTTAACACCCCTACTCTTACGATAAGTGCTGTGGGATTTTTAGTGACCAAAGAGAGTCAGGACACCCGTTTAACATCCCAACCGAAATACACTACGCATGGCAGATGTCCCCGTCATGCCCTGGAGCATTGGGAATTATTTTTATACCAGAGTGAAGAGTGTGAACACCACTTCCGGTAGCACTGGTCTCCCATCCATGGACAAACCAGTTCCGACCCTGCTTAGCTTTAGAATCAAACCAGCAGTGGAATACAGGGCGCTATGCTGCTGACTTAACAATATACTAATAATATTAAAGTGCATTTTCCTGACCTGAAAATCCAGACATTATGAGGACAGTTTGGTAATATTATTAAACATGGACACTTTACTCACACTTTATGTTAAGTTTACCAGAGAAAATAGGAAACATAAGAAGCCGTGTCACTGTCAACCATGCTGTACTGTGACTGTAATGATCATGCTGTACTGTGACTGTAGTGACCAGGCTGTATTGTGACTTTCTTATACATGCTGTACTGTGACTGTAATTATCATGCTGTACTGTGACTGTAATGATCATGCTGTACTGTGACTGTAATGATCATGCTGTACTGTGACTGTAGTGACCATGCTGTACTGTGACTTTCTTAACCATGCTGTACTGTGACTGTAATGATCATGCTGTACTGTGACTGTAATGATCATGCTGCACTGTGACTTTCTTAACCATGCTGCACTGTGACTTTCTTAACCCTTCTGCACTGTGATTGTAATGATCATGCTGTGCTGTGACTTTAGTGACCATGTTGTACTGTGACTTTCTTAACCATGCTGCACTGTGCATGTAGTGACCATGCTGCACTGTGACTTTCTTAACCCTTCTGCACTGTGATTGTAATGATCATGCTGTGCTGTGACTGTAGTGACCATGCTGTACTGTGACTTTCTTAACCATGCTGCACTGTGACTGTAATGATCATGCTG
>JACXGM010006882.1:0-31829 GCA_016801145.1 Umbra pygmaea | reverse complement strand
TCTTAGAACACGGCCTGGAATACCATCTGGCCCTGGAGACTTCCGCGGGTTCACTCTTTTGAAAGCTCTCCTTACGTCAGCCACATCCAGGGTTAGAGTGCAGTCGTCTGGGTTCTCAGCCAGCTTTTCCGGGGTGATGTTGGCCACCTCAAACCGTGCGAAGAAGGTGTTGAGCTCATCGGGGAGTGAGGCGGGGGGGGGTCAGAGGTGTGAGTGACTGTGCTGTGTTGCTATACTTTGCGTTTATATATTGATGTGTTATATAGTTGTGTAGACCACTATTGTGCACAGTAAAGCTGTTCCTTTGCCTGCACCTGCTTCATGTCTCATAATTCGAGAAAGCCATACAGACTTCACACTATAAGTCACTCTGGATAAGAGCATCTGCTAGACTACTCAATTATAATTCATTTCTGCTTTGCTGTTGAAATCCTTGGTAATATTGACACACAGCCTTTTAAATTAAATTATAAAAATTTTAAGGAAAATATGGGGGGTGATATGAGCCCATAGGTTTTTTAAGCACCTGGGCCCATCATGATTAAGCTATGCTACTGCTTCATGTCCTCATTAAAATTCCTGTTTGAATAGCAAAATATGCACAGCATAGTGAATTAAAACATTTTCCCATATTAACTGCGTTTTCATATTTTTCAAAAATCATGAAGTAAATTTTCTACAACCTTTCGAAGCTAGTCACAGAAAGAGAAAGTAGTTTATGTTTTTACTAAGTGAAAATCTACACAGTATGCATTTAAACAATTATTTTCATTATTTAATTATGTTCATATATATTTTCTTAAACATAATGTAAATACATTCAATTCAAATACAAAAAAGTATGCTAATCCTTAGATCACTATAGCTCATGCAATTTGTGACAGATATGTTGGACAAGCTGGTATCACTCAGCTTCAGTTAATATAATGTAGGGACACAATGCTGAAGTAACAACATACAGTAACACAAAACTATAGTTGATATTAACAAAACTCACTATAACTATAATTATATTGTGAGATATGTGATGCTTATCCGCTTTATTGAGCTGTATCGCCAGACGTTTCAAATCAACGTGTCCGCAGAACCCGGAAGAGTGGCTCCTTGTTGTCTGATGTCATGGGAATTTCACATAAAGATTAAGTCAGCTGTGTGGTTAATTTCCATGTTTGACTGAATAATCATTTATATTGGTTAATTGCTTTAATTATATGCCTTGATCTCCATGTATTTGCACTGTTTTACTGGAGAAAACTATGGAACACATCATTGCCTGTTATATATTGTTGACAGGGAATCCTTGACTTCAGAAAGTCCAGACATTGGCTGATGTTATACAACCCCATTCAAAAAAGTTTGGACATTATGAAAAATACAAAAAAACATGCAAAAAGAGTTATTTGAAGAGTCAATTCAACCTGCACTATATTGAATGCACATTATTAATACATTATGTGATGTTTTACTTTGTAAAATATTTGGTTGGTTGATTTTATGACTCCTGGCACAAAAATGCTAACAGTTTGGCTTTGATTGATAGCTTGTGACCATCCATCTTCTTCTTGTTCATATTCCAGCAGTTTTTAATGAGGTTGATTTGAGAAACATTTACAGTGGTCTCTTATTTTTTTCTAGAATTATACATATATTTTGGGGATTATTAAAATCACAAAATACATTTTTTACAGCGTTTGTAAGCTGGTCACATGAAAGAGAAAGTTGTTTTGTTGTTATGGCTCAAATTATAAAACCATACTGTATTATTAGATCTAATTTTGTATGATGGCCCTGCACTGCATCATAGTTTAGTATTATATGGTGCGTGTTCATTTGGATTTGTGATCGTGGGCCGGTCGTCGTTTCAAAGTCCCAGGCCGTTTTTAAGTCCCAGTCCGACACTGACAGTAGGCTACCATGCCTTAAAAATACGTTTTGTTGTCTGCCTCTATATGTCGTACTGCCTGCTAAACCCAGGCCTTAAAGGCCATTTTCTTATAATACTCTCACTTTTCAACTACGGGGTTTATTTATGTTTTCATTGTTGCACTTGCATTGTATTGATTTTACGAATATTGCATTAGACCAGGAAGGAAGGCAACAGCTATATGACGATATAATATTTAAAACGACAATTATATTTATGAATGGCTTTTTTCACTCACCAAATCTTCTTTTGTAAACCTATCCGATAAATATTGTACAAGCAGTGCACACCGCCCGCAAAGAATCCCGCCCACATCAGCGCTTTAGCCAATGAACAGCTACTTTCAGAGCCGTCCGATACAGCTAAACTCAATAGCTCAATGTTCATTGAACACTATACGCGCTACACGAACAAGAGGGTGAAGGCAGAAGAAGATCTTATTCAGCATACGGACGTATAAACCTTTAGTAACAAAGGCATGGTATAAAAACAAAACAAGAAAGGGACGACGTTTTAGATCGTTTCGTAGTAGACTGCTGACGGACCGGTAAACCGGCAAAATCACTCATACTGTCTGATGAATGTGTGGTTCGTCAATCCCTCAGCCAAATCGTGGTTTCACACGTAATAAGCAATGCGCCAAGTTGTATTCAGAAGTTGGGGAAAGTTTTCATCTTGGTGAGCAGCTGATAGTACGAAGATTTTCTGTCCTGTATGGGGTTTTCATTCTGATGTGGATTTAGAATAGAAATCTGGGAAGTCTTCGGATCACCGACACATTTTGGGATGTTACCTTTCTTCGGGGCTATTCTCTGATATTCTGAGATTCTAAAGGATTTAGGTGGCACTTCAGCCGTGTGTGGTTGGATCGGATTTTTTAAATAATCAATTTCATCAAGATTATATTTTTATTGTTATTATTGTTTTATCATTGTGTTTGATTCAAACGACAGATATTTTAAGACAACGGTTACGATTTACCTTTGGATTTACTACAATCATGAACATTGTCGGTTTTGTACATTTATTTTTTGCAGCGCTGCTACAGCTTCATTTGTCTTCAATAAAGGTGAGCGTTATAATTAAAATGGAGAGGATCAGATGCCTTCCATGAGCGTTCTAATAAACTGGAATGGGATCAGAGTAGCCTACCGTGAATTAGGAATGCTGTTCGTTTTTTGTAATGATTGCCATTGTCGCTTACCTCCCAGGTCGCTACCTACTACAAACCATTATTGGAAGACCACATTTTGTTTATTGACTTTGTGTAATTAAAGTTGTCTCTTACAGTTGACGTGGTATTAGGCTATTGATGTTTGACCGAAGTTTTGTGGGGATTTTGAAACACTTTTTCCTGATTTATTTATGTCAATAATCAACGCATTTTCGATGCATTGTTAGTATTATAGTTATTAGGCCTAATAATAGCCTAATCTCTGCGGATGCACAACAGATGTCAAAATGAATATCAACAGTTGAGTCTCTTAATGTTACATCCTAATTTTGAGCTTTAGGACTGTGACATTAGTCGCTTCAGTTTAGCAAAACAAATATATTTATATAAAAAAGTAACGAAAATATACTATATACTCTAAATATAGAATTAATGTACTGGGCCTAATGTAACCAAAGTCCGAAATCCAGTCCAAACGACCTTGCTCTTGATTGAGCGCAAGCAAGAACCTGTTGGTCCCGGCCCTTAACGGAAAAGCCTAGGACGGACGGACGCAGGAGGGAAGGGGGTGCCAACATGTATTTCCTTAACATTATTTGGCAAAGGCTACAATAATAAAACCAAATGGCCCGTTGATATTATCGCCATTGTTTTGTTAATATAGTGTGTTTTAAGTGATTTCGATTATACTATTCAGCTAATGCCTGAACACGCTAACAATAGGATAACCACCACATCTCAGATTTAAATCGGCTTCTTTCTCACGCAATATTGAAGCGCTATTGCAACAGTCTACGTCTCGTGATAACGTGACTGAGTCTCTGGTGATGCCATTCTGACTGTGCACCTTACCTATAGGCGGGAACATATTCAGTGAAGTAGCATATATATATTACATGAAAAAATATCACTTAATGCTGTACAACCTAAAGCCATAAATATATGCTAACTGAAAAAAAGAGAAATTACATTAGTAAATTACATGGTTTAAAAAATATTACCATTAGGGCAATTAGGAAAAATACATTTATAACATGCAAACATGCAAAATTACAACTCTATACCTTCTTTTACAGACGTCCCCCATTCCCAAGGACGGGGAGAAGAGTAGAAATGATGGTAAGTGCTACATTTGTTAAATGTATTACAAATGCAAAACTGCTGAAGTTTGTCTCGTTTCAATTTTACATGTTTACAGCCACCTAGTGGACATGTGCTGAATCTTTTCTATTGTGCATAGGAATTCTACGTTACTTTTGTTATATTATCCTCGATCTCGCGTGATATCAGTGAGTAAATTTTATTCATAACAGAGTCCCTTGGTTCTTCCCTTGGTTTTTATTTTGGGTAAAGGACTTTGGAATTCCCATAATTTTGTATACTGTATATTCAGACAAGGTAACTGAATAAGTTAAATCCAGTTCTGAGTCCATGTGAAATGTTGCTTTTTGTTTCCCCCTTGCATGGTCAGATTAATTTATTTATTTTGGACACAGCATGTCAGCCTTGGTCCAAGGCCATATGCACAGTCATGTTTGTTTATTGACGGTGACAGAGTGTGTTGCAGTCGTTAGCCATGTTCAAGGTTAGCTTTGTTAGTAGTGGACACTGACAGACTATTCACTGTAAGGTATCAGACTGGATCTGAACTGAGAAAAGATTTACCAAAGATTTGCCGACCCAGGGGCAAACCTTGTTTCCTGTCCTGTGAGCTTCTTCTGACCTTCATTCTATTCAAATACACACAGACACACACACACACACAGACACACACACATGCACACACACTATGAAATAAATGTTGAATAGTTACTAGAACTCAAGTGATCTTTACTGACTGTTAAGCAGCAGCTGTGAACAGAGAGACAGTATGGGGCTCCACTGAGCTAGTACAGTGCAGAGAGACATGTTGGGCTGGTGACCTTGGGCTACAGGTGGAGATCCCCCCACACAAACACACACACAGACTGGCTCTGTCAGGGCCTGGGCAACTTCTCTGAGAGTAGGTGCTGGCAGGGATAGCGGACACTGTGTCTGGTTAGGCAGGTCACCCAGGGTCTAGCAAAGTTGGTTGGTTTGGATGGAGCCACTAGGAAACCAGACTGTAGGATAGAGAAGAGAGATTGCAAGGCGATAATTTATAGATGATGATGGTTAAGGGGTTAGTGAGCTCCTGATGGGTTATGGATCATGCAGTAATATGGAAAGTGTTGTGTTTAAATGGCTCCCTTGTGTGGGTTTGAATGTGTGTTTGCTTTACACAACCATGAGCACTTTCAACATAATTCCGTTGAGTTTTTTACCAGGGAAATTAAGATTTGTCAGCACAATCCTGCTTGTTGCATCTGAAGCTATATATCTGTGGCTTTGTTTGTCTGCTATGCTGGCTTTAGTAATGGGCACCACTCAGGAAACAAAAGCCTCTACCTTTCTGACAGCGACAAAGACATACAAGTGCACTCTTTCAGCAGAGAGTGGAACCAGAGGAGATGGGGTTGGGGAGGACTGTTAGCATAAATGAGTAAAGTCACATGATGGGAATTTTAGAGGGGGGCGATAGATACTCTAGCAATTCAATTATCAAACAAATGTTGCTCTACTGAACCCAGAGGCAGCTAGGTGGAACATGAGGTTTTCTTACTAAGTGACAATTTACTAACATTCTAGCTCTGCTCTTCCTCCCACAGTGGTATCGTTCATGGATGTGTTTAACAAGAGCATGTGCCGGACGCGAGAAGTGCTGGTGGATATCTTTCAGGAGTATCCAGAGGACATCGAGCACATCTACATCCCCTCATGTGTGGTACTCATGCGCTGCGCAGGTTGCTGTAATGACGAGGCGCTCGAGTGCGTCCCCACGGAAACAAAAAACGTTACTTTGACGGTGAGCTTCAACACTGATTCTCACAGGGACTGGCTATTGGGAGATTACTTTGAATGAAGACTTGATTTTCCTTTGATCTCTGGCTTTTCTATCCTAAACTTTTACTCTCTTTTACATGTTTATCACATCTCGTACCCTCTGTCTCACCATCTGTTTCTCTCTCTCCATTTCTCTTTGTGTCTCTGTTTCTCTCTGTCAATTTCAATTAAATCAATATGCTTTATTGGAATGAATGTTTAGGTCAAACAATGTTGCCAAAGCCATCCACAGCAAAATTAAACTTTACATTTTTTATCTAACATAACAAGAATTAGTGCAATCAATTTAATTTAGCAATTACAAGTTACAACAACAAAAGCAACAAACATGGAATTCTAACAATAAGAATTAATAAGATCTGTCTCTCTGTATCTTTCTCTATCTTTGTCTGTTTGTGCATTTTTTTTCTGCGCATCTCTTTCTCTGCGCATCTCTTTCTCTGCGCATTTCTTGCTCTGCGCATCTCTTGCTCTGCGCACCTCTTGCTCTGCGCACCTCTTGCTCTGCGCACCTCTTGCTCTGCGCACCTCTTGCTCTGCGCACCTCTTGCTCTGCGCACCTCTTGCTCTGCGCACCTCTTGCTCTGCGCACCTCTTGCTCTGCGCACCTCTTGCTCTGCGCACCTCTTGCTCTGCGCACCTCTTTTTCTGCGCACCTCTTTTTCTGCGCACCTCTTTTTCTGCGCATTATCTATTTTGTTTACTTTTGCACACCCTGTTTACACCCCTGTTTATGTAGTTGAGGAATATTGGCTGTAGTTTGGACTCAAGACGCACTGTATGGCAAAGAATACTCTTGGAATGCTACACAGCTTACGGCTGGCTACGATGTTAGTCTCTGCACCGAGCCTTCAGACAGTGGTCACACAGTGCTTAGTCTGTGGGCAATTGTCAGTGCTATGTGCAATTGTCAGTGTATTTGGAAGTTCAGTTACATAATTGGGCTGGGGGGTTGTTATCAGTGGTTAGGACAATCCCCATTATTTTAAATCTCAATTTTAATATTTAATACCTTATGTTTTCCCCACAGGTGTTACGAAATAAACATCAAATGTCGCAACATCCTTTTCAGTTAAGTTTCACGCAACATCGAAAGTGTGAATGCAAGTAAGAATCTTTTCTTGGACTTATGAAGATTTCTGTTTTGTTTAAGCATATTAGTTGTTAAAACATGTAAAGCTAAATGTTTTATGCTCTCTCTTCTTCATTTCAGACGAAAAGAAGTTATTACAAAGAAAGAATAGTAAGTTCTATTTTGCATTGTTATTGTTCAAGTATTTCTGGGATAAGGGGAGGGATGTCTGTTTTACTTAGCCTCCCACTCTGATATTCAAACTGTCCAAAAATATTGTGTCTGCCCACCCCATGATTACAGAGTATTTACATTGACCAGTTTCCCAACCAGTCCTCATCCTCTTCCCACAGATGGTTTACTTGACACAGACGGCCAGGGCTAATCCTTGTGAACCACTCAGTATTCATGTATTCATTCCATTGATTGGCCACAGCACATGTAGATGAGAAGCAGCCAGCTGGACACTGTGGGTCCAGTGATGTGGAGTAGCCTTAGTGAGAAATGTAGTATTATTTCTAGTATAACCAGTAGTATTATCTACCCTTGTCATATCCGAGTCAGCAGCTCTTTTTAAAATAATTATGTGTACAATTTAAAAGGGTGGTGATATGAAGTATTTTAAATGTATGATCGGGATTAGCAGCAGCACCATGGGTTGTACACTACACCACACAGCCCTTCTCTATAATGTCAGGAGGGGCGTTAGAAGCCTAGCTCTCTATGTTCCATCAATGCCTCCTGGGAATATTGGGACTAGCAGCTGAACCTATGGAAAATATCAGCCTTTATCTTTACTTGTGCTGATAAGAGAGCCAATATTTTACAGGGTCTATTTTGGTTCACCTTCTAAACAGGCCTGTTAGATTTAATGCGGTCGGTTTAGTGCTTTATGGTGTGGTTGTCACTGTGTGGCTCGGGCAGTTAGCCAGCTCCAGACCACCCGTGACTGGCTCATGGCTGCCCGGCGGGCCTTCTGCCTCAGCTCCAGTTTCCCTGGCCTGACCCTCAGCCTCTCATGGCAACTTTCATAGTCTAATCATAGTGGCAGATGTCATGCAGTTAACCCATATTTATTTTTAGTTTAATGGATAGTGGACCTGACTGGAAACAGAGTTTACGTGGTTAGGAACAGCCGCTGTGGAGGGAGGGGAAATTGACAGATGGTCATTTTTGACGCAGGGATACATGTGGGCATGTGTCTTTAGCCACCAGCTAGCTAGCAGGTCAGGAGAGGACATCCATTTTTTTTTATTTTGTTTAGATTAGTGCGTGTTCACCTTGCAGGGGTTCATGGATGGTTGGAGGAGAGATAGGATCTTGTTAGCCAGCTAAGGTGGAAAACTCAAAGTAGGCAGTAGTCACCCACACCAGGACAGGGTAATGAGGAAATAAATGCCCAAGTCAGGCAAACCTTCAATCATTCATATCACTTTAAGTAATTAAGCATACCGAGTGCAACTTACCACCGAGTGCATTTCATATTTTTGTTTCATAATGGCCACTGGGAACCGAACCCACAAGCTTGGTGTCAAAAGTGCCAAGCTCTTACATCTTGCGTCACTGTGGCTCATTGACATGCATCGAGGATACATATTTATATACAGCATATAAATTGATCTTCCTGGAAATGAGGAAAACTTGATGAGGTAGACGATTGATGGCCCATTGTTGGGAACTGCACGAGTGTCCCCACTTTTACACATGGAGAGGGAGAGGGAGAGGGGGAGAGGGAGAGGGGGAGAGACTCTCTCTCTATGTGGTTGCCTTCACAAGGGCAGATGTGACACTGATGCAAGTTCGAGCCATCAGTTTGTATCCATGTCTAAGCTTGAATGTCTACTTGCTGCTAGGTGTTTGTTCTCTGTCGCCATATGTATCAGACAGTCATAGATGGACCAATACTGTCCTAAGTCAACATCAGCATAGTGCTAAGGGATCACTTGCTGATAGTA
This sequence comes from Umbra pygmaea, assembly GCA_016801145.1. Lineage (NCBI taxonomy): Eukaryota > Metazoa > Chordata > Actinopteri > Esociformes > Umbridae > Umbra > Umbra pygmaea. The sequence continues at coordinate 22,782 of JACXGM010006882.1, read as the reverse complement.
CAGACAGGCTGGGCTCAGTTCATTTCGAGTTACTGTGGCCTTGAGAGTAGAGCCCGACCGATGAAGGATTTTTAAGACTGATACCGATCCAAATATTTGGTGATTCAAAAATCCGAAATTCTGATATATTGGCCGATATATATGTATGTATGTATGTATATGTATAAAATACAGAAACGAGTAACAAAACAAACAAATTTCCCTAACATTAGTTCTTTGTAGTTATTAATGAGTCCTCACTAATATAATATGATAATGCAGTTATCATAAAAAAATACACTTGTTTGTTTTATTGTCACAATAGAACAGAGGAACATCAAAATATATAGTAAATAAAGTTCTGATAAATAAAATGTATATAATTACAAATTTAAGATGTGAAACTTAGTCCTTCGAACAAAAACACAAAAAAAATGTAAGTTACCAGTATTAATAGACTTAATAACTTCATAAATATAACTTTGAACAAGACTGGGAAAGAATATACTGTTAAAGTTCTATAAGTTCTGATAAAAAACAACAGCAAACTCACTCCTCAAAAAAAAGTGAACACTTAAACAACAAAATGTAACTCCAAGTCAATCACACTTCTGTGAAATCCCACTGTCCACTCAGGAAGCAACACTGATTGATAATCAATTTCACATGCTGTTGTGCAAATTGAACAGACAACAGGTGGAAATTATAGGCAATTAGCAAGACACCCCCAATAAAGGAGTGGTTCTGCAGGTGGTGACCACAGACCACTTCTCAGTTCCTATGCTTCCTGGGTGATGTTTTGGTCACTTTTGAATAATGGCGGTGCTGTCACTCTAGTGGTAGCATGAGATGGAGTCTACAACCCACACAAGTGGCTCAGGTAGTACAGCTCATCCAGAATGGCACATCAATGCGAGCTGTGGCAGGAAGGTTTGCTGTGTCTGTCAGCGTAGTGTCCAGAGCATGGAGGCGCTACCAGGAGACAGGCCAGTACATCAGGAGACGTGGAGGAGGCCGTAGGAGGGCAACAACCCAGCAGCAGGACCGCTTACTCCGCCTTTGTGCAAGGAGGAGCAGGAGGAGCATTGCCAGAGCCCTGCAAGATGACCTCCAGCAGGCCACAAATGTGCATGTGTCCAATCAAACGGTCAAAAACAGACTCCATGAGGGTGGTATGAAGGCCTGACATCCACAAGTGGGGGTTATGCCCAACACTTTGCAGGACGTTTGGCATTTGCCAGAGAACACCAATATTGGCAAATTCGCCACTGGCGCCCTTTGCTCTTCACATGAAAGCAGGTTCACACTGAGTCTGTAGATGCCTTGGAGAACGTTCTGCTGCCTGCATTGTCCTCCAGCATGAAAGGTTTGGCGGTGGATCAGTAATGGTGTGGGGTGGCATTTCTTTGGGGGGGCCTCACAGCCCTCCATGTGCTTGCCAGAGGTAGCCTGACTGCCATTAGGTACCGAGAGGAGATCCTCAGACCCCTTGTAAGACCATATGCTGTTGTGGTTGGCCCTGGGTTCCTCCTAATGAAAGACAATGCTAGACCTCATGTGGCTGGAGTGTGTCAGCAGTTCCTGCAAGAGGAAGGCATTGATGTAATGGACTGGCCCGCCCGTTCCCCAGACCTGAATCCGACTAAGCACATCTGGGACATCATGTCTCGCTCCATCCACCAATGCCACATTGCACCACAGACTGTCCAGGAGTTAGCGGATGCTTTAGTCCAGGTCTGGGAGGACATCCCTCATGAGACCATCTGCCACCTCATCAGGAGCATGCCAAGGCGTTGTCATACGAGCACGTGGAGGCCTCATTTTGACTTGTTTTAAGGACATAACATCAAAGTTGGATCAGCCTGTAGTGTGGTTTTCCACTTTGATTTTGAGTGTGACTTCGTATTCAGACCTCCATGGGTTGATACGTTTGATTTCCATTGATATTTTTTGTGTGATTTTTTTGTCAGCACATTCAACTATGTAAAGATGAAAGTATTTCATACGATTAGTTCATTCATTCAGATCTAGGATGTGTTATCTTGGTGTTCCCTTTATTTTTTTTAGCTGTGTATATACTATATACAGTATATGAGGTAGTGTACTGAATCAGTCAGCAGAGACAGTTTTTTATTTTTTAATATTTATTTATAAGCCAATACCGATAGCTTGGAAAATATGGAGGACCAAGTCTGACAAAATAAGAAATAAATATATAAATAAATAAATGCTAAAAAAATAAGCATACAATTAATTGCACAATAAATACAGTAAATAAATAAATCTAGGCAGTAATTAAATTATACAATGAGACATTAATGTATGTATCTATTTTAATTAGCTTTTTTATTTATTCACCTTTGTAATAATTACCTTATTTATTTATTGTCCGTTATAATTTTCAACTTTATTTATTTATGACTTATTTTTTAAATGTATGTATTTATGTGTATATTATAATATTTTTGTCTGTTTTATTCTTCCTTTGTATTTTTTTACCCTATTTATTAGTTCAACGCTATTTATTTAGGAAAACCTCTGCCGATTGGTTGGTTAGCAGTATACTGCATCATTCGAAACTACATGCTACCGGCCGATGAGGTTATAAGTAGTGATGGCAGTTTGACACTGAAGTTTCGAGACGTGCTTCAAACCAATAACTACAATTCCATTTGAACCACTGTGTACTGTGCTGCTTTGGTACGGAAAAATCACCTGACATTACATCCGAAGCAGCAAATGCTTCATTCTATGAATGAATCACTTTGTGTTTCGCAGCGCTACCGCGACACGGAACCTGGCAGGTTCTATTGGCAGGTTCCATTAAGAGGTCGGAAACTGAACGTCTGTCTGCCGAGTTCGCAATTGCTAAACAATGCTTTTTGGTGGGGAAAAGCCATGTAGAGTCGACTGATGCAGTATAATGCTAACCAACCAATGGGCAGACGTTTTCCCCCTAAGACACAGCCCCTTCTCATTTGCATAATAAGGCAGAAATGCATACAGAAATGTAAATATGACAGGTAGAAATAAATAGCGTTGAAGAAATAAATAGGGTGAAAAAATACAAAGGAAGAATAAAACAGACAAAAATATACACATAAATATATATATGTATAATATACACATAAATACATACATTTAAAAAATAAGTCATAAATAAATAAAGTTGAAAATTATAACGGACATATATATATATATTTTGTCTCATTGTATAATTTAATTAATGCCTAGATTTATATATTTACTGTATTTATTGTGCAATTAATTGTATGCTTATTTATTTTTTGAGCATTTATTTATTTATATATTTATCTCTTATTTTGTCAGACTTGGTCCTCCATAGGAAAATGCCTAATATCGGCCAATAATATCAGGCCGGCGATATATCGGTCAGGCTCTACTTTAGAGGTATGCATACAAAGTTTGCTTTGGGTTGCCTTTGGGGGTGGTACGGTTCATGAAAAAACATCTGAACCATTCGGGTCTCTTGTCTTGGTTTGGTGCAGGTGTGCGTCGCAAGGTTCGGCAGTACACTGCTAATGTACAACACCTATGTTAAAACACTTACCAGAAATGATGAGCGGAATGAACATGTTAGCGTGACAAACGCAACACATGGCAGCTGATTGGAAGAACACGTCACGTGGGTCTGGCTGCTCCCGAATTTCAAAACAGACTAATGGCGTCTTGTTTTGAATACCATCTCATATTTTATGAAAATAGTTCACCAAAACGTGTTTCTGAAAACATTTTAAGCAAGAAATAGGCCATACTGTTGCTGAATCTATCTTCATTTCAGATCAACAAAAGTCAGTTTAAAAGATTATCGTCAGATTTTGAGAGGCGTGACCTGCAATTCGGCTCGCCATTTATTTTTGTAAGAGCTACACTGAAGTTGGGAGTTTGATAAATGCGTTATTTTGTAATATTTCAATCTGCTAAAACGGCACATAAGTTCCTGTAAATGTCAATACATACATTGTTTTGCCAAATAAAGGAAAAGCTTGTTGAAATCATCAACGGCTTCCCTCTTGCTGTACCAAAATCTCAGTGTTTCTGCATGATTACATGATATAACAATTTTTCAATACTGTATCCTAAATTGTGGATAATTAAGCTATATATCATATGCTAAAATATATTTATGGAGTGTTAAGATTAAAAAGAAAAAATAACAACAAGAACTATAGAGAACCAAAAACCGTGACCCCAAAACTGTGATACGAACCGAACCATGGGTTTTGTGAACCGTACCACCCCTAGTTGCCTTGGTCTTAATTTTTTGCTGATGTGAACTGGTCTCACGCAAGCCGGCAGATATGAACCTTACTGGATTCAAATAAGTTGTCATTTCGCCCAGTGCTTTGCCCTTGCTCTTTCCCCCCTCCAACACCACATGTGAAGCTCCATACAAAATGTGCCTCTTCTGGTGCCAGTGGAGGTTTCAACATTTACTAGTCCATTGAAATTAGCTAAATTAATTTTCCTTGGTCTGTATAGTCTGATCCATGCATTTTGCTTGAGGCTGCGCATGTAATCATTGAATTCTTTGACTCACCATGACCGTAGGGTAACTAGTAGAATATCGACAAGTTTTGGGTGCCACTGTTGTGTGGATGGGTGGACATGTTTGTGTGTGTACTGTACTTGATCATGTATATAAGTGCAAATGTTCATTTTAAGTGTTGCTTCCCATAGACAATGTACACTTGCTTGTCATGCCATTCAACTGGATGAATGAGAGAAAGTGATAGTGAATGTATGCAAGCATGATCAGGCCCATGTGTAGTACATGCTTTTTCACCCATTGTTGCTGCTCTCTTCTTAACCCAATCACAATTTTCCACAATGTAGAACTACTTCACATCATCTGGTGGCACCAATTTTGTTTCAATCACAGTGTGCTGGCTAAGAATGGTGAAATATACACCTACTGTTCCACTTTTAGGGCTGAAGCATCATCCAGACATTTGTTTGGTGAAAGCTCCATATCTCAGATTTATTTGGCTATCCAGTTTTGTGCACAAGCATTCTACTGCAGTGGACAGATGTGGCCAAACACATGTTCCAAACCATCTTCAGAAGAAAAGAAAAAAACATTTAATGTATTATTTGTTTGCACATAACTCAAGTGTGCATTTGATGAAAAGGTATTAGACACTTCATCCATGTAAAAATGACAGTATTGTTTTGCTCATTGAGGAAATGGAGTAGACATTTTCGGTGTTCCTCTGCCAACTACTGAAATGTGCATTTCTTTTCAATCCACTGATAAATAGGGGCAATATATTTGTATTTGGTGGAAAATGTAGGGGGAAAAAAATTTTGTTTTTATGTGGAGATGTTTCCGAACATGTTTTTGGACAAGTTTGTCCACTGCAGTAGAATTCTCGTGCAATCAACAGAAAAGTAACTTTCACCATTGCAACTACAGCGGGGAGAACAAGTATTTGATACACTGCCGATTTTGCAGGTTTTCCTGGTACAGAGCATGTAGAGGTCTGTAATTTTCACCATAGGTACACTTCAACTGTGAGAGACTGAATCTAAAAAAATTCAATATATACCATTGAATGATTTTTAAATAACTAATTTGTATTTTATTGCACAAGTATTTGATCACCTACCAACCAGTAAGAATTCCAGCTCTCACAAACCTGTTCATTTTTCTTTAAGAAGCTCTCCTGTTCTACACTCATTACCTGTATTAACTGCACCTGTTTGAACTTGTTACCTGTATAAGAGACACCTGTCCACACACTCTTTCAAACAGACTCCAACCTCTCCACAACGGCCAAGACTAGAGAGCTGTGTAAGGACATCAGATATAAAATTGTAAACACTTTTGGTGCAATTATTAGAAAATGGAAGAAGTTCAAGATCACGGTCAATCTCCCTCGGTCTGGGGCTCCATGCAAGATCTCACCTCGTAAGGCAGCAGTGATCATGAGGAAGGTGAGGGATCAGCCCAGAACTACACGGCAGGACCTGGTCAATGACCTGAAGAGAGCTGGGACCACAGTCCCAATGAAAACCATTAGTAACACACTACTCCGTCATGGATTTAAATCCTGCAGCGCACCCCAGGTCCCCCTGCTCAAGCCAGCGCATATCCAGGCCCATCTGAAGTTTGCCAATGACCATCTGGATGATCCAGAGGAGGAATGGGAGAAGGTCATGTGGTTTGATGAGACAAATGTAGAGCTTTATGGTCTAAACTCCACTCCCTGTGTTTGGAGGAAGAAGAAGAATGAGTACAACTGCAAGAACACTATCCCAACTGTGAAGCGTGGAGGTGGAAACATCATTCTTTGGGGATGCTTTTCTGCAAACGGGACAGGATGACTAAACCGTATTGAGGGGAGGATGGATGGGGCCATGTATCGCGAGATCCTGGCCAGCAACCTCCCTCCCTCAGTAAGAGAATTGAAGATGGGTCGTGGCTGGGTCATGACAACGACCTGAAACACACAGCCAGGGCAACTAAGGAGTGGCTCCGTAAGAAGCATCTCAAGGTCCTGGAGAGGCCTAGCCAGTCTCCAGACCTGAACCCAATTAAAATTCTTTGGAGGCAGCTGAAAGTCTGTATTGCCTAGCGACAGCCCCGAAACCTGAAGGATCTGGAGAAGGTCTGTATGGAGAAGTGGGCAAAAATCCCTGCTGCAGTGTGTGCGAACCTGGTCACGAACTACAGCAAATGTATGATCTCTGTAATTGCAAACAAAGGTATCTGTACCAAATATTTACTTCTGCTTTTCTGATGTATCAAATAATTATGTCATGCAATAAAATGCAAATTCATTATTTAAAAATCATACAATGTGATTTTCTGGATTGTTTTTGGATTCCGTCTCTCACAGTTGAAGTGTACCTATAATAAAAATAACAAACATCTACATGCTTTGTAAGTAAGAAAACCTGCAAAATTGGTAGTGTATCAAATACTTGTTCTGCCCACTGTATTTGGATGATCCTTGAACATTAACATTCAGTGTAAAATTAGGTCTAACATGCTAAATACTGAAATGTCCCTTTAAGGGGAGGGGGTAATGGTGGCAGTGGGTTTGGGCTTTCGGGACGGTGCATGAGTGTCTGTGTCGACTCCTTTTTTCTGTTGGATACGCTATATAGTTTAGAAAACTATCTCTCCCTTTTGCTTCCCTTGCAGCCACTGTGAGCCTTGCTCAGAGAGAAGAAAGCGCTTGTTTGTGCAGGACCCTCGCACCTGTAAATGTTCCTGCAAATTCACACAATTAAACTGCAAGTCCAGACAACTTGAGTTAAACGAAAGAACTTGCAGGTTTGTTTACGAAATATTATGATAAACAACGTGCTTTGACCTGTCCTCCAGTCACCCAGACATCCAGCCTCATTCTGTCATTTGCATGATTTTTGTTTTCTCCTGCTGAGAAATGCATGCTTCTCACTTCCTTATAGAATGTGCTTTTGGTTTGTTCGTATAGGAAACATAGGGGCATATGCTTGCCTGTGTCTATCTGTTCTCATATGTAACCTTTGCGTGTTTGACTTAAAGAAATATTATATATATTTCTGTGTGTATATATATATAATACTCAATAAGCATACTTTTCCCTTCAATTCTTTTTTTAAGATCACCCAGTATATATATTCTACACAACAAATTTGGCCAACAGACAAGAACTCTGTGTAGGTTTTTTTTTGTTTGTTTTTCAGACCATATTGGGTCAGTTGATAGTAAATGAAGGCCAGTTCTGTTTCGATCATCTCCCAGGGTAGTTTCGCATTTCTTTCCCATCATTACATGAATATGTATAACAACTTAAGTAGGAAGGGAATTTTATTGTCCATTTTTATTAACTTTACCATTCTGGTGCCAATAAACTGACATTTCTATAACCAAGTCACTGCAAAGCAGGACTTAAGATAAAACCCATGTACATGACTTCATTAACAGGAGAAAGTGCTTCCTACGATTCATAATTTAAAAAATATCAGTTTCTAATTTAATGAACATAGAACCAATATCCATGGTGGTCCAACTCCTATGAGGTGTAGCCCTAAATTAAACTACCGTACTAATCAGGGATTAAAACTGTCCGCTGCTTCTGTTGCAACTCCCACAAGGCCCTATGGTCATTATCTTCTTGGAGCCGGTTGCACCAGCTGGACGTAAAAAAGTTGGGCTTAAATCCTAGGCTGGGCTTAGCTACGTCCGATGTTCTGAGTGGAATATACACCTGTTGCACCAAATAAAAATAAGACTAGTCGTAGCCAAGTCCAGCATAAGTAATGTTTGTCCATGAGATCAGTATATGCCTAGAGATAGTTGCTAGGCAGTGTTATTTCCTTAATTAATCCAACTAGATAAAATGGATGAAGACAGTTTTAAACGTCCAACGTTGCCCCCTGGCATCCGTTTTGCTCCATAACCCATAGATTGTAAAAGAAAAGAGAAGCTACCATTAAAATACTTGCATTGTATTGCTTTATATGGATAAAAATATTATTTTCATGTAATTATAAATTCCACTTATTAATAATAAATAAATAATTAATAATAAATAATTAAATTGATCCCTAAATTCAATGTGCCTGCAAGAGCATTGTAAATAATAATCCTGTTTACTAATTACAAAGCCAAAGAATGTGTGCGTGTGCTGTGCACTACGGCATGAAAATTGAATTTGCTACTATAACCAACTTTATTTATACAAAACAATTTGCATCGTCCTAACTTGAGAAAGATAACAGAAAATATTTTTATCATGAGGAAGGGCAGTGATCGTCAATCTTAACAAGCATTAATATTCAATACTGTTGTGATGGAAAACGTATTGATTTACGTATTGAGATAGATCGCACAGCTGAAAGTGACTGATCAAGATTTGTTTGTAACGTACAGTAATGTTACTTCAGTTTTAATGAACAACATGTTGGCTATTTCCAGGCATTTGATTGATAATCTATCTTAATTTCCCCTTAAAAGTAGGTTACCCTTTGCCTTTTACAAATCTGAAACGATTGTTTAAACCTGATAATTGCCCACCCAATCAGCTGTTAATGCATAGCTAGTTATTAATAGAGTACGATTTGTGGTTGCTGCAAACGTAAACAATGTGCCCTGCATCTTCAATTGAACAAAAAGGTCTTTCTCCAAAGACATTACAGCTAAATCTTAATGTAATCAGAGAGTCAGAAAAACAAGACATTTTAAATATTTTGTATAAATTGGCACCCTGCGCCCTAGCTGCACTAGGCGTAGAATGTATGACCAGGAGTAGCTTATTGAGCGCTTATGCCCAGCTGGTGCAACAGGTATAAATATAAAGTCTGACGTAAAGGGCATTTTAGGTCAAACGTTGAGTTACAACCTATATACGTCCAGCTGGTGCAACAGGCCCCTGGATCCTAACTGACCTTTAAACCTGATGGGGTCCCCCACACGTTGTGCTGGATTTAGAGAGCCACATACAAGTGTGGAGTGACCAGTGACATGCTTTTAATTGGTTAATGCACAGTTAAAAGTAGGAGGGGCTGCAGGATGTTTTTTCACATTTGAGTGGATGTGATTGGCTCCCAGCTACTTTTTTGGTTTTGTTTTGTGGGGAGAATTTGTTGGATGGGTCATTGAAGATGATTGAGTACCTGCCTTCTAACCTGCTGTCTGTCATCCACAGATGTGATAAACCAAGGAGATGAAACACAGAGCAGGGGAGAGAGACATTGAAATTAAGGATTATTTTCTTGGCACAGCACTTTGAAACCCGAGGACGCATTCCCTGGCTGGACAAATAGTTACCACGGCAAAAAGATCTGGCAAAAGTGAATTATTGAGAGGGATGAAGATATCATGCCGTTGTACCGGTATATTTTTGAGATTTATATTTATACACAGTGGGTACGGAAAGTATTCAGACCTCTTTAAATGTTTCACTCTTTGTGTCATTGCGGCCATTTGATAGAATCAAAAAAGTTCATTTTATTTCTCATTAATGTACACTCAGGACCCCATCTTGACAGAAAAAAATGAAATATCACATGGTCTTGAGACCCTTTGCTCAGTATTGAATAGAAGCAGCCTTTTGAGCTAGTACAGCCATTAGTTCTTGGGAATGATGCAACAAGTCTTTCACACCTGGATTTGGGGATCCTCTGCCATTCTTCCTTGCAGATCCTCTCCAGTTCCGTCAGGTTTGATGGTGAACATTGGTGGACAGCAAATTTCAGGTTTCTTCAAAGATGCTCAATTGGGTTTAGGTCAGGGCTCTGGCTGGGCCAGTCAAGAATGGTCACAGAGTTTATCCGAAGCTACTCCTTTGTTATTTTAGCTGTGTGCTTAGGGTCATTGTCTTGTTGGAAGGTGAACCTTCGGCCCAGTCTGAGGTCCTGAGCAATCTGGATGAGGTTTTCTTCCAGGATATCTCTGTACATGGCCGCATTAAACTTTCCTTTAATTGCAACCAGTCGTCCTGTCCCTGCAGCTGAAAAACAGCCCCATAACATAATGCTGCCACCACCATGTTTCACTGTTGGGATTGTATTGGGCAGTTGAAGAGCAGTGCCTGGTTTTCTCCACACATACCGCTTAGAATTAACGTCAAACAGTTCAATCTTGGTCTCATTAGACCAGAGAATCTTGCTACTCATAGTCTGGGAGTCCTTCATGTGTTTTTTGGGCAAACACTATGCAGGCTTTCATACGTCTTGCACTGAGGAGAGGCTTGCGTCAGGCAACTCGCCACAAAGCCCCGACTGGTGGAGGGCTGCAGTGAAAGTTCACTTTGTGGAACTTTCTCCCATCTCCCTACTGCGTCTCTGGAGCTCAGCCACAGTGTTCCTTGGGTTCTTCTTTGCCTCTCTTACCAAGGCTCTTCTCCCACGATTGCTCAGTTTGGCTAGGCGCCCAGGTCTAGGAAGCGTTCTGGTTGTCCCACACTTCTTCCATTTAAGGATTATGGAGGCCACTGTGCTCTTAGGAACCTTGAGTGCTTCATAAATTCTTTTGTAACCTTGGCCACATCTGTGCCTTGCCACAATTCTGTCTCTGAGCTCCTCAGGTAGTTCCTTCAACCTCATGATTCTCATTTGCTCTGACATGCACTGTGAGCTGTAAGGTCTTATATAGACAGGTGTGTGCCTTTCCTAATCAAGTCCAATCAGTGTAATTAAACACAGCAGGACTCAAATGAACGAAGAAATGGACAGCATGTGAGTTAAATATGAGTGTCACAGCAAAGGGTCTGAATACTTATGACCATGTGATATTTCAGTTTTTCTTTTTTACTAAATTTGCACAAATATCTACATTTCTGTTTTCTGTCAGGATGGGGTTCTGAGTGTACATTCATGAGAAATAAAATGAACTTTTTTGATTTTATCAAATGGCTGCATTGAAACAGAGTGAAAATTTAAAAGGGGTCTGAATACTTTCCGTACCCACTGTGTGTGTGTATATATATATATACATATACATATACATATATATACATATACATATATATACATACATATTTTACAATGACAATGTGTATTGCTGCTATAACAAAACAGACATTGTGGAAATGAACGAATGCGCCCGGGACTGGCGTGTGAATGATGCCCATTTCAACACTTCACTGGATGTTGGTCTGCTGTGGATATTGTTATCTAAACGTGTCTTTAAACAGAGCAAAAAAATTACCATAGAGTCTCTGTGAGAGGCAATTGCAACCTGAGGCTCCTCACACCTTTAAAAAATAAACTTTAGAAGCTGTGTTCCTGCTGTCAAAGTTGAAGGCCTTAGAACAGAGAATGCTACTCCTTTTCCACCTGTGATGTCACTTTTTATTTAAGATTACATTTTTGTCCCAACGGTATCGACTAGCACCAGATAGGTTTCAGTTTGAGAATAATTCAAAAGGGATATTAAACGTAGGTATATATGGAGACAAACATGTACAGAACTTAATTTGCAACCAACACTATCAAAATCTGTAACCTCAATTTTTTCATTTAATGTTTTTGGTTATCCAAAGAGGTAATTGCACACAAAGAATATTTTCTCAAAAATAACGATCTTTATATACTAACCTAATATCCCTTTTTTCTAGTACACTATCTAATTTAAAATAATAGAATATTTTCAGTATTCTGTGTGTTTAAATGATATTTATACTGTAAATGCAGTGTTATGGTTGTTATTTTATTTGACTTATGTCATCATTTTCACCCGATCTGTTTGGCTATGGAAAACATGGACAACTGTAGACTGCTTTACTTTGCCATTTGGAAAAAAAAAGAACAAAAATACAAGACTTCAACATTCCTGTAAACAAGGCATTTTTTGTTAGGCTATTGTCTGGACTTTTACAAACAAACCCTGCCACAAACATTAATGTGACATAAACATGGATTATGTTTGCAATTTGAGTTGGAAAATGAACTAGTACTAGGGAACCAGGAGCATTATTGAGGATATGATGATTTATCCATTCTGATGAAAAAGAAACATTCTATTTGTATTTAAGTGTACATGCTTATATGTTGTATCATGTAAATCCACATTTTATTTTCACATTAATATATTTATTGGTGCTGTCAGTTTTACAATATTAACATATTTTTTGTTTGTTTTTAGTGTACCTATTAAAACATATTTATTTTGAAAATGTAGTTTTTTTATTAAATGGAAAATGTATTTATTTTGTTGCAATTGTTTTAAGCTGTTATGAAAATACCTTGAAACATTTTGATCAATCAATATTTAAATCGGTTGATCGAAGCCATACAAACCATACACAATGAAATGTATTAAATAGATTAAAGGTCAAAGTTAAAGAGCCTGCTACATGCATTAATATACATTTCACAGATGTGAAACAAAAATAATCGCACAGGGCAACTATCAAAACACATTGCTACAGACTTTGTACCCTATCTTGCACCCATCTCAATTGACTTTTTATAACGACGCATGTATCATTCCTATTTTGCACCCGACGCCCAGTGGACTTTTCCCTCCACAGACACTAGGGGTGGTACGGTTCGTATCATGGTTTTAGTGTCACGGGTTTTTGGTTCTGTATGGTTCTTGTTGATTTTTTTCTTTTAATCTTAGCACTCCAGAAGATACTTTAGCATATGATATATAGCCTAATTATCCACAATTTAGGATACAGTATTAAAAAATAGTTATCTCATTTAATCAAGCACAAACAAAAATTTTTTATAACATTAAGCTCATTATTGGGACCATCTCTGAGGAAAGTTAGGTGAGATTTTGATAACGGCAAGAGGGAAGACGTTGATGATTTCAACACATTTTTCATTTATTTGGCAAAAAAATTAGTGTGTATTGCCATTTACAGGAACTTACGTGCCTTTTTAGAACAAGAAGATTGAAATATTACTGATTAACTATTGAAATAACTTGCATTTATCAAACTGCCAACTTCAAAAATGTTTTTTTAAAAATACATGTGACGTGACCTGCAGCTTTTCCAGCCTGATCTCTCAGAAATCTGTGAAACTGCCAAGGCGTCTGAACTGCAGAATACATTCCAGTTTCACGGAATGGGCCCAAAATCCGTGGCAGTTTCACTGAAAAGTCTTCGATGGGCGCACAGTGAGACCTTGCTGTTAACTCGATCTAAGCCTTACCCAAACCCCTAACCTTAACCAAACCCCTAACCTTAACCACTGAGAAACCTTGCTGTAAATTCGATCTAAGCCTTACCCAAACCCCTAACCTTAACCACTCAGAAACCTTGCTGTTAACTCCATGTAACACGTATTATGTCATAATGTATTGTTTGTAACTGTAATGTTTATTGCTGTGACTATGACTTTGAAAGTAATACCAAACAGATATAATGTTTATCACTTTATTTTATAGGTCAGTATGCAAGGACGGATGCGCGTTCTCTCAAGCTAGTCGATATATTCCACTCCTCGGCTCCCGCCTTATCACCATGTAGTCCTACGCGTATAGATAAGGGACTATATTGTTTACATCACATCTTCCCTCCATTGAGTATTTGCTAATGAGCGCCGTCAATATTACAGTTACAAATAATAATACACTTTCTAATGGTTACTTTACACAATACTATTCGCATTAAGTTACTCTCTTATAGATACAAATATTAATGCACTTTCTAATGGATACTTTACACAATACTATTTACATTAAGTTACTCTCTTATAGATACAAATATTAATGCACTTTCTAATGGATACTTTACACAATACTATTCGCATTAAGTAACTCTCTTATAGATACAAATAATAATACACTTTCTAATGGTTACTTTACACAATACTATTCGCATTAAGTAACTCTCTTATAGATACAAATAATAATACACTTTCTAATGGTTACTTTACACAATACTATTCGCATTAAGTAACTCTCTTATAGATACATATATGAATGCACTTTCTAATGGATACTTTACACAATACTATTCGCATTAAGTAACTCTCTTATAGATACAAATATTAATGCACTTTCTAATGGATACTTTACACAATACTATTCGCAATAAGTAACTCTCTTATATATACAAATAATAATACACTTTCTAATGGATACTTTACACAATACTGTGCCCATTAAGTAACTCTCTAATTGATACAAATAATAATGCACTTTCTAATGGATACTTTACACAATACTGTGCCCATTAAGTAACCCTCTTATAGATAATGAATCAGTATATTTCAACAGATTAAACCATTACTTGAGGCTGCTGTGTGGACTATCACACTGCCTCACATAGAAATGCTGAGGATTATTCTGCCTCTTTAAGCATTCTATGTGCTACACAAAGTCAAGACAAAGTGTAACATGTGTTTGGTCTGATTACTCTTCCACTGGATGTTATTTGTAACAAATTGTGTGGTGTCTCAGGTTTGTGTTCTCCATTTCCTGTTCTTTCCTGTCTGTGACATGTCTCTGCCTCTTCTCCCTTTTCTTCGATAGAGAAGACAACAGGTTGTTTCAAAAGATGCAGTTGTCTCCTGTTCCGGCGGAGATCTCCTTTTTCTGTACGGATAAGGTAGGATCTAGGGGCACAACCGTGTTTTAGAACAGTAGCAGTTGTAGTCCAACCCCGATCCTTGTCAAGTTTGACTGAAACTTTGTCTCCGGGTTCGAGTTCAGGTAAGGGAACAGTGTTGTTTCTTTTGTCACAAGTATGTTTGTAGTTGGACTTGGCTTGTTTGTCCTTTTCCCTGACCTTTTTAGAGTTGGACCATTTTGGAGCCAAGTTCCTCTCAAGTGTAGGCACAGGGGTTTTTAGTTGTTGTCCAAGCATGAGCTGTGCGGGACTTACTCCTGTAGCCTGAAGCGGCGTGGATCTGTAACTCTAACTCAATAGAGCAAGGAGAGGGTCTGTCTGATTCAACAGATGTTTGACTGTCTTTACAGCTCTTTCAGCTTCACCATTAGCCAGTGGGTGATGCAGACTTGTATTAATGTGACGAAAATAGCCAATTCTCTGAAAGTAGTCCCAGAGAATTGTGGCCCGTTGTCACTCACCAGAGTAGAGGGACAACCCCACCTTGCAAACATGTTACCCAGGCTCATGCAAACTGATTTGCTTGACATATCTGGTAGATGAGCAATTTCAAGGTACCGTGAGAAGTAGTCAATTACCACTAGGTAATTTTTCTTGTTAAGCTCGTAAACGTCTGCGGCAATCTTCTCCCATGGTCGACTTGGTAACTGTGTTGTGATAAGTGGTTGGTTCCTTCTTTTGAGATGTTTTTTTTACTTTGCACTCCGTGCAGGTTTCAACCCGCTTCTGTATTTCTTTGCTGATGCCCAGCCACCAGACGCTCATCCTTGCGCATCCACGGCACTTGACAATGCCCTGATGACCATCATGAAGTCTCTCTAGTATTTCAGAGCGTAGGCTTGCTGGAATTACTATTCTGTCATCGTGGAGTAGTAGTTTGCCAAGTGTGACTGAGTAAAATGGTTTGATGTTGTCTGACACTTTCCCAGGATACTTTGGCCAGCCATTCATCACGTAGTGAATCACACGCTGAAGCTCTGCACCCCCTTGTGTTATTTCTCTGACCATATCGAGTTTTGTCTGTGATATGGGCCATGTTACCTGTGCTGCATCCTTAAGTGGTTCAACGTCTTCTGCCAGATTGACCATGTCAAGTTCCAATTTTGGCAAGGGGTGTCTTGAGAGAGTATCAGCCACAATGAGCTGCTTTTCCGGGAACATACACTGCTTTGCCATTGTACCTCATTAAGCGTAGTAGTAGGCATTGACACCGAAATGGCACAGCATCAACATCCTTGCTATTTATGAGTGGCACCCATGGCTTATGGTCTGTCTGAATTGTAAAGCTATCCAAGCCGTATAGGTACTTAACAAACCTTTCACATGCCCATACAGCTTTCAAACATTCCTTCTCGATTTGTACGTAGTGGGTTTCCGCTGGCATAAGTGTGCGTGAACAGTAAGCGACTGGCCGGTCCTGTCCATCATGGTTCGGGAGTAGAACAGCACCTAGTCCATAGCTGCTTGCATCAGCACTAACTGTCGTAGGCTTGGTGACATCATAGAAGGCTAGAACTGGGGCTTCAGTCATGAGCTCCTTAGCTCGTTTGAAGGCCTGCCTCTGTGCAGCATCCCATGACCAAACAGTGTCAGACTTCAAAAGGTCATTCAGTGGGTAGGACACATCTGAGAAATTGGGAAGGTAACATCCAAGATAGTGGATCATCCCTAACACTCGTCTGAGCTCTGTAGTGTTCTGTGGTTTGGGCATGTTTAGCTTCCACTTTCTCTTCATCAGGTCAGATGTCATGTCCGTCCAGGCAATGTCCCAGATAGCGAAGTTGAGTCTGTGTCAGCTGACACACTCTTTGTTTTGTGTGAGGCCAGATTCTTCCACAGTCTAGAGGACTCTCTGTAGGTTCCTCTCATGTTCCTCTGCTGTGGAACCATAGACCAAAATGTCATCCATGTATACTGCAACGCCATCGTGCCCATTATTATTTTAAAATTCTTATATTGTTGTAATTCTTGTTTTTAAGCCCACTGCATAGAATCGCCGTGCCATGTCAAAAGAATTTCTCTGCATAGGATGATGTATGTTATTCGATGCATATGATAAATAAACAACTTTGACTTTGACTTTAGCCAGCTTTGGCAGAATGTCATCGATTGTTGGTAGCAAGTACCTTTCACGTAGCACCACTTTGTTTTAAGCCTTTCATGTCCGCACAAACTCTCAATGATCCATCTTTCTTCACCACTATGACTATTGGTGAACACCAGGGAAATGGCTCTGTTATTGGAAAGATAATGCAGTCGCGGACCATCTCCCCTAACTTTCTCTCTAGTTTTGGCAGCAGTGGAACAGAGACCTGTCTTGCAGTGGTTACAGAGTGGAACTGCCTCCTTTTTAATTAGCGTAGGTTTCAAAATGCTCAGCCCCTTGTCACTGGAAAGTTTTTCCACTTTGTGTACTAGGCCTATTGCTACTGCAACGTCACGTCCAAGCAGATTGCTGACTTGTGAGCCACCTATTACAAATACTTTAAACTGGTACTCATATAAGTGATTCCAGTTAAAAACCCTCCCAGACTTGCAAGTTTACTTCCTGGCCCCTCCAATATTACATTTCCATTTTGGAGTTTATTTTTCAGACTGTTATATGTGTCTGATATTACACTAACATCTGCCCCTGTGTCTTTTTTGAAATCTATTTCAGAACTCTGAATTTGTAGTTTAACTTTCCAAGGCTTTGTGGAATTAAGCCTAGGAACAGCTTTTCCATCTCTGTTTCTCCATTCTCATTTGCCATTACATTATTGACCTCAAGGGTGCCTCACACAACTGCAAAATGGCCTCTCTTGCCACATTTGTGACACTCTGCGTTCTTTGCTGCACAGTTATTACCCCACGAATGCACTTTGCCACAGCGGTAACAATTAAACATTATTGTGATTTCTTGCAAGTTGCTTTTATTGTCTCTCTTTGGATGTTGAAATGTCTGTCCAGCTTTTGGTACGACTGACATCTTTCCTTTTTTATTGATGCCGCCTCTTGTCTGTTTGCGTGCTATTTCACACAACGTTCCACAAGCGCCCTGCTCCATGAGCTGTCCTTTGACCGTTTCTTGCTGACGAGCTAGCCTAGTAGCTTTTTCCAGCATTAGATCAGACATTAGCTGCATTCTTTGTGATAGCTCTCTGTCTAAAGTCCCTATAACAATCCGGTCGTGGATGTTCTCATTTTTAGCCACATCAAAGACACAAGTCTCTGCTAGTTCATGTACACTATAAACAGGGATGTAGTGGAGGCTAAACGCACGTAAACGCCGTTTACGCACCTTCCGAAATTTGGAAATAGCATTTACCCACCTCCAAAGTGCGTTTATCTACCTCTAAATGTGTTTATTCACATCTAAATTGCGTTTATCAACCTTTAAATAGCCTATCGTTCCTAAGCCATTCTAAATTAAGCTTATTCCATTTTAGTTTCATGTTGTTCATTATTAGTTTCATAGGTTGTTAAACCTAAAATGAAGTCTATCCATATTGCACTGCATAAGGAATTGGGAATGAGATGTCATCACGACACAGCGCCCTGCACCCAGAATCACGGTGTAGTGGAGGATGAACGCAGGTAGAGTAAATGCTGTTCACCAACTTTTTTATTGGTGAAATAGTGTTTCTCACCTTTTAATTGAGTTAGTTATCGTTTACCCAGTTAATATTTAGTTCTCAGCACTGAATGTGCCTCGTGTAGCTATGCGTTCATGCACTATTCTGTTCAGCAGCTCTCATCTCCCCAGCTAGTGCGTGTGACTCAAAGACGCAGCAGACGATGTGCCAGACAAACATAACTTTTTAATAACGTCTGTATTAGCTACAGTATTGTATCAGCTAACTCCTGCATCTGTTTTAGAAATAAAAAAACTCATACAAAACAAAGCAGTCTGAGTGTAAAGAAACGGTAAAGAAAATAGTTGCTCATATTTCAGTCAGTACTGTATCTATCTAGCTCTAGTCAGTCAGTAGCTATTTAGCCAGCATTGCTTAATCAATGCAAGAGCTCTGTACTGTACTGCACATATTTAGCTAAATGTAGCTCAATTACATAGCCAAACTATCAAAGTACAGTAACTATAACAAAATCAGGGTTAATAAAAACAAAGTTGTGCTGAGACAGACTGCCATTCAGGAAGACCACTTGAGGACAGTGTTGTAGTCAAGACCACCTAACCCGAGACCAAGACAAGACCAAGACCAGAGTGTATCAAGACCGAGACAAGACCAAGACTTTTAGGGGCTGAGACCAAGCCGAGACCAAGACCGAGGGAGGGCGAGACAGAGTCAAGACCAAGACCAGCGCCCCCCACTACATGACACAATAAAATGTGAAACATGATCAAAAGAGCTTCTCAAATTGATCTGAAAGATCCACATTCCCATAAAAACACTGATAATAAACACTGAAAGCTGAAATAAACTTAAACATCTTTATTCAATACTCCTGGGAGACTTCCATCATTTAGTACAGAATGTAAAACAATTATTCATTGTTCATCACTAAAGTCTTCACTTTTCTCTGCCTTTTATCAACGATACATAAAGTTATGTTGTTATTAAACCAACAACAATCCTTTTTTTTCAAAACCACATAGCTAAATGTGGAAAAACAATAACAAACATTCAACATTTAAAATGCAGAAAAGCTGTGTATTGTAATGAATACCGTAATTCTATGTGAAATGTTGATGTTTAGGAACAACTATTGTAAGTAAGAGTCTTTTATAGCATTTATGTGTAATCAAAGCAACAAAAGATATCTAATACAAAGAGGTCAGAAAGTCAGTGGACTAACTGCATGTGATTTATACAAGTTACAAAATTGATTTAATTAGGAGCAGTTTCATCAAAAAGTAAACACAATATAAATCAATGGTATTTTGACCATCACATTTTTTAAAAAGGTAAACAAGGAATTTAAATGATTGATATGGTATGAGCCAGAGAGTGTGTGCTGGTAAAAAGTAATATATTTGATCTGCAACTGTAAATTAGAACTTAAAAATGGGCTCTCTGAACCTAACGTGCCATGTGCCATACAATAACCTATTTAGTTTAGTCATTTCTCATATAAGTTGAGGCACATTACTCAGTCTCCATTCTCTGCTCATATCTCTAGGTTAGCTCCCTCACCCAAACGAGGGAGCATCACCTCGGCACGTAGCTTCAATGTCGGGAGCTGTATGCAGCTGACATTAGCCAAGGTCGATGTAATTTAACATTAGCTACACACGCGCAGCAGTTTGTCTACATTACTCATTGATCAAATAAGACTATGCTGGGACAAAAATTTGTTTTGGAGCAGGAACATTGATAAGAGGACTCGTTAACAATGGTTCATAAAACTTAGAACCCAGAGCAGTATATAAAGATGGCTTTATTATATTGCTCTGATAGAACCGGTGTTACGGTTCAACTGGTTTTCGGATTAACTTGTGATCCTCCAGATGCGACGTAGGCATGGCATGAGAAGCCCAGGCAGGGAATGAGACATGTAGGTGACTGTTTCGATGCCTGTTATAAATAATGCAAACGTCAATAAATCGTTCAAATGTTCATGTTGTAATTCTTATTTGTGACACATCACAATCCCATTTCATGCGTTGTAAGTAAGTGTATTTAAACAGTCTGAGGTGTTTGTTGACGCCGCAGCTCGAACGCAGAGTTAAGACTGCTGTTAGCAAAGTGCAGCGCACACAGATTAACTTGTGGTACAACACCTGTACCTACCATCGGTCATAGGCTATGCTCATATCATAATTTTGATTTACAAAGAGCTAATCCTTAACATGGGCAATACAAAAGTTGTGGTGTACAAAACCAAATGTTCCGCACATCAACATGATGCACAAATTCAAGTTCAATATGCAATGCAAGCTTTAGGTCATGTTACAATAGGAAATACATTGACCCAATACTGTGACTAAAGCAGTGGTCCTCAAACCCTTCCATGGAGGGCCTAGTGCCTGCTGGTTTTTGGTCTTTCCCTTCAATTAGAGCATAATTAGGACCTAGACTGCCAGGTGAGGGGAGATCCTAACCAATTAGTGAGCTACTCCATTAGGCTTGTACAAGGTAAAAGCAAAAACCTGCATACACTAGGCCCTCCATGGAAGTGTTTGAGGACCACTGGACTAAAGGAATGACAACAATTTGCTGCATGTCATCCCTTCTCTCTATAACATTTAGTGGCTCTCTTTAGCTGTTCCTATGAAGTTATTATTTCTGAATCATTTGGTTCATGTAACAATAAATATGTTAGACTTTGAAGTTGAATTATTTAAAGACAAAAAAAGCCTAATGAAAAAAGATTATTCCTGGACATTGCTATATTACTAAATTATTTATTAAGATTGATCTGTACACACTTTCATCCAAAGTAAACATAAATGTAATTAATTTAGCACTTAGGGAAGTTGGATGCACAGGCAACTAAAAGCAGTGGTAAGGAGTAGACTATAAACATCTGAGTTGCATGTCCCAATTTTGTGAGTTGTTGAGTAGGTTGGATAGTAGATAGACAATAGTGAGCAAGAATACATAGTGAAGAGAGTGATAGTGTGTCACTGTTTATTGCAACACATACACTGCATACAAACATGCATTTCACCAACAGCTGGAGGAACATCCATATGCCGAAAGACTCCAGAAGATCCAAAGAATGCAGAGATGTGTGATTAAACCTCCACAAATTACACCCTAGATTATGAATTTCAGAAGTAACTGTGATTGTCATTGATATTTTACAGTAATCAGACCTATGGGCAGGAGGTTGTAAAGAGACCTTGTGGTCAAAGGCTGGGCCATACGAAGTGTATTCTGGCCCCAGGAAAGGAGTTGGAGACAGAGGTAGTTTGTTATTGTCTGGTAAATCTCTTTTTAAGTAGTAAGAAACTGTGGATTACAGGTAACTTGTACTCATTGGTTGTGAATGCATACCTATGCATTGTGGGCTGTAGAACGGGGGCAAGCTTTATTGATGCCTAATAATGCATAATTTAGGTTTGGGAGGGCTCCCAAAAATGATTTAGCAAGGAAATTAGGATGTTTTACCTGTTCAGTATATTGATATCAGAAATGGAGGTGTGTGCATATAATGTGTTTGTTTGTTCTTAGCTCTTTTAAAACATGATGTTGCTGCTGGAGCAGTTTGCCACCAGGGACACTGGACACTCATTGTTAGCCATCTTCAATGTTAACAGATTCAGATAAATTCTATGACAACAGCTGGTGGCAAACTGCTCCAGCAGCAACATCATGTTTGCAACAAACAAGGGGTTGCTATCATTTGTAACCAACATTTTCATCAGTGATGGGCCGTCAGGGCCTCCAAGGCCTTCTCTGCAGGCCCAAAGATAATCAGAAATGTATTTTTGTACTTCTTTAATACATTTTTTAATAATATATATTTTACAAAGTTCATTTAAAATAGTCTATATGATTTCATTGCTACAGTACATTCTTTTCAGTTGCCTTGCTTTTAGCGCAGCTCATATAAATCAAAGCTTTTATCCAATAAGATTTTTTCATCTGTGTTGTCTCCGAGTAGACTAGGGCCTTCAGAATTCCGAGTGAATGCCGTCTGCTGTTGAAGCCCATCAGGACCATGTTGTTGATTGTCATATTTTTAACCAATCAGATTTCGACTTTACCATGTTGGGTGTGTTCTTTGACCAAGTAAAGCGTTTCTGCCGGCCTAGCCTTACGTCAGCATCGTTTCTGTTGCTGATAGGAGGGGCAGTTCAAGTTCGCCATCC
>JACXGM010006881.1:0-31834 GCA_016801145.1 Umbra pygmaea | reverse complement strand
GGTATCTATCTAATAAAAAATATTTTAAACTATTTACAAATTTGGTTACAACAACATTCAAATACAATACAAACACAGTTAAGTTTATTTAAAAATTCAAAACTGAATTCAGTTCTAAAATATATATTAAAGAAAATAGCTTGTCTTTTTTTACTTTAGACTATTTTTCAAGGTCTAAAACGGTGTTCACCTGCTGGTGAACCTCTTGGCCGACAGTGGACCGCTGGTTAAACGATGAGCAAACCGCCTGGCGGACCACCAGCTCTGCCTCTGCTGGTCCGCCTGTGTCCCGCCAGCTCAATGCTAGCTGGGTAATTTGCTCCGATAAACTATAAATATATTTATTTTCGATATTGTACATTGAATCTCCGATAGCTTTATACAGTTGGGTGCACAGTTCTCATGTACCGGCTTTATAAGAGATTTGGTTTTTACAAATTCCACATTGTGCTCTTACATTGACAACATTATTAAAAAGCATTCAAATGCTGCTTCGCTTTCCGACTTTCACTAATTTTTGTGCTATTTTTGTTAGAATTTTACTTCTCCCTCTCTCTACTTGGCTGAGTGTGTGTGAGTGAGTGAGTGAGTGAGTGGCAAGGCGGTCAGTGTACTTGGCGGCCAACGGATTTTCGTTTTGAAATGAAAAAAAGAAAAACGAAAAACGTCCAGTTTCCCAATTACCATTAGTAAATAGGGAAACAAAAAACGGAAAACAACCCGTTATTCGTTTTTTGATTTGATATTTGAAAATGAAAAACAATCTCGTTATCCAATTTTCTTTGATGTGTTTATAGATGGAAATCGGAAATGAAAATACTTGTGTATAAGTCGTATTGCTTAATTTTGCATTGGTATCAGAGCCCATCTACGGAGAGCCTGTCCACTCCATAGATATCCATAATAAAGGCTAGATGACTTAGGGCGGAGTCTCTAACGGCATCACCGGTAGCCATCTTGTCACAGGCAAGCTTGGTGGGCTCTATGGTAACTGATGTAAGGTGAGTGATCGCAAATACTCTAATTTCGCTGAAATCTTGACGGATTTACAAACGGTTTAGTTTCTTACAAATGTTAATAACGTGGCTATTATTCTGGATGCTTTATATAAAATATGCATTTTTTTTTAAAATATGCAGTGTCATAACTACATCTCTGACATTTTTAACAAACCAAACCGTTTTAAAATCGGTAGAAAATTGAGCAAGTTATGGTTATTTGAAGGTACATGCACCATTAACACACAATGTTTTGAGTAACCAAGCTGTCTGTGGCAAGATGGCCGCCAGGTGCGGACGTCGACCTCCATTGGCTAGCAGCGCGGACGAGAAATCTAGCCTTTATTATGGATATCTATGCACCCATGGGCCCTCCCTCCCTCGCGCATGTTGATTGAAAGGAAAACAGGCACGAGGCACGAACAAACAGGCAGTCTGTGCAGTCAGGACGATTGTGTTCGCGTGAGCATATAGGCCTATGTTGTTTATTTTATTCTTAGTATTTGTTAAAATCATTTGATTATTCATATCTTATTTTTATTCGGCTCTTCTGATATGCGAGTCAGAGCCGACTCGTTCGCGAACGACCCATCACTACTCCATTGCAGCTTGATGCAGACAGGAGATTGTCAGTTTTTTGTAATGTTAACCCTAACCTTAATCCCAGTAACGTAATGCCTAACCTTAAACCTCACCGTGAATGTTGTAAATTCGAACGCTATGGAATGTGTGTTCCGTGGCGTTCCAGTTTGCGACAACGGGAACCCCCCCAGCTAGAGAACACCCATTTGTGGCCGCAGAGTTGGATTATACTGGGCAGATAGCCTATGCCTGGAGAACACTTGTCAATACCTAAAACTCATCTGAGCTCACAAACTGCAAAGAAATAACCAGTCATCTCAGGAAGTGTTAGCTATAGTAGGCTATCAGTTTATTTACTGAGAAATATGCACATTAAGTTTGTGTAGGTAACTATTTCTCAGTTCTACTGTTGTGCAGTGAGAAAGACAGAGGGAGACAAAAAGATTCCGCTGATTGAATGGAAAATGTGTTTACGTTTTTTTAGAAAGACATGGACTAAAGGATGTTCTTGTAAGTCAGTGAGATGAGTTGGATGTCAACATTGAGAATGTACTGCAGAGTGACTTTGGCAAGGACTACTTAAGGATTGCAGGTGAACCAGTTAGGAAACATCAAATAGATGGAGACGAGCAGTGAGGACTGGCCATCGGGAGCACAGGGACATTTTCAGCTGGCCTGAGGGTCGTCTTGGCCTGCCCTGAATTGTCAACTTGACCAGCGATAATATACACTAATGAGTTGATATGAGTTAATAAAACAAATGAGTTAACGGAGAATCCACGCATCATGCGCGACTTGCTCTCTCGCTGCAGTACCCTCTGCGAGTTTTTGCTCCTCAAAAATGACAGGTAAATTTATGTAATTCTGCCAATGATAGGATTGGTTTAAATTTTGATTATCTGTTTGATTACGTCCAAGCACGTGCACAGATAGACCTCAGTGGGCGCCCGGCTTGCTTGAGTATCTGCTCTTTTTCCCACAGACTCAACAAGTTCCCTCTTGGCTGGTGTTACCTTTTTTTTATATATTATTTAAAATACTATAAGATTGTATACCATTCACATTATCTAAACGTAATTGTCAGATATTTAAGGACCCCCCCCCACCCCCTTTAATAAATGGTTTATTTCAACTTCTGTCCACCAGAAGATAAAGTCTATTCGTTAACTATTCAGTACCATAATGTCTACACTCACCTAAAGGATTATTAGGAACACCATACTAATACTGTGTTTGACCCCCTTTTGCCTTCAGAACTGCCTTAATTCTACTTGGCATTGATTCAACAAGGTGCTGAAAGGATTCTTTACAAATGTTGGCCCATATTGATAGGATAGCATCTTGCAGTTGATGGAGATTTGTGGGATGCACATCCAGGGCACAAAGCTCCCGTTTTACCACATCCCAAAGATGCTCTATTGGGTAGAGGTCTGGTGACTGTGGGGGCCATTTTAGTACAGTGAACTCGTTGTCATGTTCAAGAAACCAATTTAAAATGATTCAAGCTTTGTGACATGGTGCATTATCCTGCTGGAAGTAGCCGTCAGAGGATGGGTACATGGTGGCCATAAAGGGATGGACATGGTCAGAAACAATGCTCAGGTAGGCCGTGGCATTTAAACGATGCCCAATTGGCGATAAGGGGCCTAAAGTGTGCCAAGAAAACATCCCCCAAACCATCAGACCACCACCCGCCTGCACATTGGTAACAAGGCATGACGGATCCATGTTCTCATTCTGTTTATGCCAAATTCTGACTCTACCATCTGAATGTCTCAACAGAAATCGAGACTCATCAAACCAGGCAACATTTTTCCAGTCTTCAACTGCCCAATTTTGGTGTGCTCTTGCAAATTGTAGCCTCTTTTTCCTATTTGTAGTGGAGATGAGGGGTACCCAGTGGGGTCTTCTGCTGTTGTAGCCCATCCGCCTCAAGGTTGTGCGTGTTGTGGCTTCACAAATGCTTTGCTGCATACCTTGGTTGTAACGAGTGGTTATTTCAGTCAAAGTTGCCCTTCTATCCGCTTGAAGCAGTCGGCCCATTCTCCTCTGACCTGTAGCATCAACAAGGCATTTTTCGCCCACAGGACTGCCACATACTGGATGTTTTTTCCCTTTTCAAACCATTCTTTGTAAACCCTAGAAATGGTTGTGCGTGAAAATCCCAGTAACTGAGCAGATTGTGAAATACTCAGACCGGCCCGTCTGACACCAACAACCATGCCACGATCAAAATTTAATAAACCACTTTTATTTCCCATTCTGACATTCAGTTTGGAGTTCAGGAGATTGTCTTGAGCAGGACCACACCCCTAAATGCGTTGAAGCAACTACCATGTGATTGGTTGAGTAGATCAATGCATTAACGAGAAATTGAATGGGTGTTCCTAATAATCCTGAAGGTGAGTGTATGTTCAGTACTCAGCAATGCTTGACATGCAGGAACTTGATTTTAGGTGCAAGTTGCAGTTAGCTGACCTATTATCCTGTTCAGCAAGCAATCTACAATTTGTGTTAATATACATAGCCTATAATTGACAGCAGTTAGTTTGCAGAAAGCATTGCTGTGTATGTCAGCGCGCTGAAAATGAACACCGGGCTTTTCACAGCTGACCTAGGTAGCAGTCTTCATTACCTAGCTCTACTTAGCTAAATTTTAAGAGTTGCTACACGTTGAACATCATTTTAAAGCTAAACCTCTTGACATGGGTGGTTTCTGGTAAATGTGACTAACGAAGAAAGTGCAAGCTACACAGATAGGATAGCTAGCCAGCAGTCAATCCCTGCCTTCAGAATCTGATTGTTAAATATGCTACAAACTATTGGTTAGTTGTCAGTTTAACGTGTGATTTAACAATCCCTGCCTTTGTCTAATCACCTCTGCTGAAAGAGCTGCCAGCCAGTCAGAGGCAGGTTGTGCAGAAGAGGAAGGACAGAGTAGCACTGTAAGCAGTCAACAAATATGAGAATGATCCGGATAGAGAGGTAAGGCAAATTATGCGGAATTAGTAGTCAATACTTATCAAAAGGCCTAGATGTTTCCTTAATTCAATACCTAGTTTAAATAGGATATCAACAGACATAATAATATAACTTGCAGCTGTTTACACTCAGAACATGATTGAAGTTACCAAATTCCCTAAAATCCTGGTGACTGAAGCATTTTTCAGTTATTCTATTTGAAGACATACACCCCTAGTAGATCATTCCCTTATGATTTTCTATCATATTAGGATCCTATAGGACTCATTACATTAAAATAGTTTTAAGAAACTATCTTATAGGAATCCTGTGTGCTTTTTTGAAAAGGATTTGCATAGGAACATATAAAAATTGGTCTTTCTTCTAGAGTTTCTTTACAGGATATTTAAATTGTAGGTCAACTATGGAGTTAAATCTACATGTTGTGACTAAGAAAACAAACATGACTTATATGAAAACGATAGTATTGCAAACACAAATTTAAATTAAAAAGTTATTTATCCACAGAACAACAATGAAATTAGTTTGAGCATAAGTTTCAAGATTGAACAGGGTTCAGATGGGCATTAATGGGCTCATAGGACTTTTAGTTATTGAAAAGTTTTCTCCAGGCAGATCTGCCTTGGAGGCAGAAGTCATTTGATTGGTTGATTCAAAACTGAGGGTGGACCTCACATTAAGTTTAATTTTGATTTATAATGACAATTTATATATATATAGCACAGGATTACATTTTAACACTCCAGTGTGGTTAAGGTTAGGGTTAAGGTTAGGTCTACGGTTAGATATGATTAAAAACATGTGCACACTTCCTGTCATGTGAGGTCTGCCCTCAGTTTTGAATCAACCAATCAAATGACTTCTGCCTCTAAGGCAGATCTGCCTGGGGAACACTTTTCAATAACTAAAAGTCCTATGAGCCATTGATGAGCCCTGGGCATCGAACACCCAGTCACCAGTTTGCGGTTCGTCCCTCCTTAGACCACTACAGGCAGGCTAAAGCAAAACGGGTAAAGACCTTTGAAACATGTAGCGTAATGTGTCTAATACACAATGCCTAGGTTAACTTTACCTAAGGTGAGTTGAGCAGTCTCATCTGTTCTGTGAAGGTTAATGGCTGAAGTGTTTCAGTCTTGAGGGAGTGGTACGTATTACCAGCCATGTGCTCATTACTGATAGTAATACTCACATAGTGTGTACGATACACAGGATGTGGCTTCAACTGCCAGATACCTTCCAAATCAGGTCATATCTGCTTACACTATCATGCTGGTCTCTGTTCAAGTGGTGGCTCTATGTGAGTCAGCAGTTTCTTCACAACTAACTGACTGCAACTCAGCGATAACATCCAGGGCACTTCCACTTTCTGAAGTCATGTCTGAACATAAACATTATCCAAAACAGCCTGCACGCTTTGATTTAGATGTCAAACAAGCTACTTTGAGACGAAAAACCAAACTATATTATTGGCAACATATATATACACTATTCACAGTAACAGATCATAGTTTGCCAGACAAAAAAGTAACAATCTGACGGCACCAGCTATGCGCTAACATCAACTAAACTGACAGCCATGAGGAGAAAAAACATCATGTGCCGTGTTATTTCTTGCAGCTTTAACAAAAACAATACTATTTTAGAGGGAAAGAACTTCAGTAATACAACAAGCTTCTTACATGTTCCAGGGTGTAAGCTCTGTTTAGTAGAGGTCCCAGTTGAATGCAATGCTGGTGAAAAAGCAGAAGGGTAAGCGCATAGTAAATAGCAGGCAGCATCTGTGTTCGATTAGAAGCTGAGGAGGTTGAAGGCCAGCCCACTGCCTTACGTCTGACACATACAAGCCCCAACTGGTCTTCTGCCACAGGATGCTTTAATTAGAATGTAACTGCACATTTCTTTCAGCTGCGTACTAAGTAAATCATAGGTCCATTGTTATAATATTATTGCATTCATCTAATTATTTTATTTTATATTCTCATTTGACAATTTAATTTAAGCACATTGAAATGCATCTCGGTATAGATATCGAGTTAAAGTGAGATTGTGTTAATCATTATTGCATTACATTTGAAAAACATTAGCAGACTATTAAATGAGACCATGTTATCCTATATTTATCACAACTGAGGATATGTTGAAGCACATGCACCTGGATCAATGTGAAATAATAGACAAATAAAGGCTTCATGAATAGTCAGAATATGTTTAATAAAAATAATTAAACCTCCATTTCGTCTATATAACTTCATAGAAAGTAATCCAATAAATTACAAATGACGGTTTACGACGCGCGTACCCTCTCCACTACACAA
The DNA here is from genome assembly GCA_016801145.1 of Umbra pygmaea. Lineage (NCBI taxonomy): Eukaryota > Metazoa > Chordata > Actinopteri > Esociformes > Umbridae > Umbra > Umbra pygmaea. Next base: position 24,957 of record JACXGM010006881.1, on the reverse strand, counting down.
AAGCATTATTTGACTACACAGACAACAACTTGCAAATATTGCAACTGTCCAAAAAACAACAAAACAAGAACTGACTTGATGACGATTTGTAGGATATTATCAAGCTTGAAAGAAAAACTACAAAGGCAAGTCTATTTTTGTCATTTAGCAACTACTTTACACAAACTGAAAATTGAAAATAACTTGGCTAGTAGTGTGTGATTTTTAAGTCTCTGTCTGTTGCATATTGATCATTTATTTGTGTCAGTGAGGTTAATCCATCATTGCTTCCTGTCAGTCAGTCCAGTCCTGTATATCTGACATAGAAAGATCTATGAACAAAGTATCTGAAATATTAAATCAAAATACATAAGAACATTTTTTTATGTCCAATATTTAGACCTCCCAAAATAACAGTACAACTTATACACAGCTAGCATCAATCCATGTCTCTATGTCTGTAAATAAATCCTGACAATCATATTGGGGTGAGTATTATAACCTGGAAACATCAAAGGCTGGGCTTTGGTCTAAGAGCCGTGATAGTTTTAGGAACAGTGTTAGTATGTAAATGTAGAAATTACAGTTCAGTGTTGTTGTCAATTTATTAGGCTTGTAAGGCCTAGTAGCTGAACTGGACGAAACTATTGTAAAGTGGCAACCTGGCAAAGTTAACCCATTTAGAGTCACTTTCAGTAAGAGTAATGGCCTGGCCATCTGACTTTGTATACACGGACTATAATAAATCACATCAGGGAATTAGGAAAAAAATCCACAAAAAACAACACCCACGATTAAAGTCAATGTTCTTTCAGTAAGTGTCAACATTTGTCTTGCTTTGGGCAACACGTATTGGTTTCAGTACAGCTTTACTAAAGAGCTCAATAAAGCTAAAAGATGCTCCATGAATGTCTCCACCACAGATGTAACCAGTTGTGACATTACATTGTCCCTGCTCAATATTAAATGTTTACTTCTCTTCAAGCTCGGTTTGAGATGTACGCCTGCTTAGCAGTCCAGTGAGTATGGACAGTTTACCTCCACAGTGCTTTATCTTTGAGGAAAGCAGTGTTCCACTAACAACATTACAAAAGGTACTAAGAAATAATAAATTCCAGTGTCAGTGTCTTCCTTCGTTTTAGTTAGGACAGATGCTCGTGAAAACATACACCACACCACACCACAGGCAAACAGGAACATCAAAACCTGTTAGAAAAGTCTGTTTTATCAGGTAGACTGAGAAGTTGATGGAGGATGTGAAACGCACAGAGGTACAAGTGAGTGCAGGGCCAGTCAGTAGTGGGTTGACCAGAGAGACATATGGACAATAGAGAGATGAACTAGCCTGGTTGAACACTGCAATTCAGGGATGGAACAGAGCACATCGTTTTGGATTCCAGACAAAAAATGAATACCTGAAAGCCTCTAATTTCCAAGAGACAGCAAGATCAGTAAAGCAGCTCAGTTTGACAGGAAGTTTGTGATATTCAGCCTTGTTTAACTCTAAGCTGAGCCTATCAACCCAATACTTATTCATACTTAAAATCACTGCAATCTATGTATACATTATGCCTTACACAATCAATGAGATAAACATAGATTATTCAGTAATCTACAATTATATCAGAGACAATACACAACTATGGTGGTCCCCCAATACACAGTTAACTTCATGACTATTTATATGGTGGAAAGGTATTTCAACAAAACAAGTACGCATTGTTTGATGTGCTCTACAGGCATCAGTACCTAGAGTCACAGCTTATTGGACATTCTTCAGCTCAATAACTGAAGTGACTCCATCAGAAACGTGGAGTGATATGAGCGGAATACACACAGAAATACTTCAGGACTCGGGCCATGTTGATTATACCTATTTCGACTATCCTACCCGTTTGTTTTTGTGACTTCACTATTGGTTGGCTTTACGATACAATGCTCAAGCCTCACCAAGACACACCCCGAATACATACTGGAGAGATTCATGCCGAATGGGACAGTGAATGATTACAGGGCCTGAAAAACACATTGAAAGAAATGACCAGGCAAAAACAAACACAAATTAAATCCCACAGTCTGAACACAGGCAGACCCAGGGAGCTTGAAGGACTAAATGGAAGCTCAAGATTATCCCATTAAAAATACACGTTCCAGTGGGGATGAGTGAGCCTGTCTTGCAGAAACACACACAACCGGGTTTACTGTATTTGCACAGTGAACTCAATCCCTTTTCTACTCAGTTGAGGTAAATATGCAGTCAGAAACACTTGGGTTGAATCTTCTACAAAAGGGTAGTATGTCCAGAACAGCATTTCCTGAATCTGAACTACATTGAATAAACCCATGTAAGGCCAAGCTAATGATGCTATGAGGAAGCGTTTGTAAAGGAGACAGATCATGGGCTCACACCCTTACTAACAAACTATGCTGGTCGCATGTTTAGAATTCTTTTTTTAGTATATTTCTATGCTGATTCATGTTAGAAAGTTTGTTTTAAAATGTGTATAAGTCTAGTAATATGCATTACAAAATGACATACTGTATGAGATTAAAGTGCAGACAGTCAGCTATATTTTCAATTGTGATTAATAACTGCAAAAATAGAAAGGAATGAATGTCATACCCTTCTAAAAAATGCTAACCTTTAAAAAATGCAAACATCTCCCGTTTCTGTAAATGGTGAGAGGTTAGCAGATTTCGGTGATCTGCTTTTTCTGCCTTAAACTCTGTCAATCATTATTAATTATGATTCATATTTGTATATATGGTAACATTCAACATGAAATAGGTTTCAGAAATATACTCAATTCCTATTTACAATAAAATTGTCCTCAAAATTACAAACAACAAAAACTGCAAATGCATACAACAAACATGTACAGTCACAAGCTTGACTTTGCACACTAGGAATATGCTACCAAATACAAATCTTCTCACTAATTTTGTACACAAAATGTAAATCTGGTTCCCTAAACTGGAGGGAAGATGTACAAAAAGTAGAGTATTTTCTGAACTGCTTTGTAGAAAGATACCCTAATATTAAAGCTGAGAGTCTGCACTGTAAACATGACTATTTGTGAACGTGTTTGGGTGGTCATCTGTGTCAAAGTGATATGTATATAGGCTCCTCCACAATGGGTTGGTGGAGTGTCCACACCACGGAATTAAGAACTAGATTCTGTATGATCCACGCTGGTACTCTTGGAATGCATGGCCACATCATTGCTTTGTTTGTCAACAGTATGTTACTATGGATACTGGAACACTTGCGTGAGCAGCTTGGTTACTAGATGCAGGGTTGAGACAGCTACAGCTTCAGTGACATTCATTAGCTGCCCGGGTTATTGCTGACTTTTCCTAAGTATGATCTGAAACATATACTCAAGTGTCAAAAAGTAAACCTGGAAAATTATTTACAAAGGAAACCAAAATACTCAAAGTTACCCCCCACTCCAAAATATATTAATAGTACAGCTCAGGAGAGCGTTTTGTATTTCCTCTTTTTTAATAAAATTAAATCCCAACATGATAATTACAATAATGCCATTCTGATTTCATTTTCTAATTGTCTGCCATTGTACATCATTGTGTGTAATACAAGTTCACAAAGTTCAGAAATCTACTAAAGTTTGACATGCAAAATGTCTCTCAAAACAAGATTGTACCTTTATGAACAAACGCTGAAATTTAAGTATTTTCCTAGGTCATGGGTTTTTCTTTTTTAAGCTTCTTAAGTCTTTATTACACACCATTTCAGTTAGTTCCTTTGTATTTACATGAAAAGAAATCACAATGTAAGTGCAGGAAATCCATATGTGTAATATATATGTGTGTACATTTCTAAGAGATACATAAATATATTTATATATTCGTTAGGTTCAGTCTTCGTCGCTGGATTCTGATGATCCCTCAGATGTGGAAGACGAGCTCTCTGACTCTGAAGAAGAAGAGTCTGCTATCCCAGAGCCGTCTGGACCACTGTTCTCCCCTTTCTCATCGCCAAGCCCCTCCTCTTCCTGCTGCTGCTTCGTATTCCCGGGCGACAGCAGTTCAGAGGGGGCGGTCTTAAGGGACTTGGACGTCTTAGCGGGCCTGGGGGTTTTGTGGTGAGTGTTTGAGCCACTGACTGGCTGCTCTGCGGTGGACAGAGGGTGTGTAAGGCCTGGCGTGATGAGCATCCCTGGGTGAAGCATACTGGAAAGTAACACAGGGTTCAGAGACGGAGGCTGGCTGGACGCTGCCTGAGCAGCAGAAGCACTTGGTGGGGGGGTGGAGGTGGCAGCAGGGAAGGAACTGGAGGTGGAGGGGTCACTGGAGGCACCGCTTTGACCTGCTGTCCTTTCACCTTTGGTGTCAGAGGCGTGGGAGGGGCCCTGGGAGTGGGAGGACGAGGAGGGGAGGGGTTTGGATGACGCAGACGAGGGCTCCCCGCCTCCGTCCTCTCCTCCTCCTCTGCTTCCCTTCTTCGTCTTCCCCGGCTCCCCTCCAGCGGCGGCGTCCTGAGGGCACTTCCCCTGGCCCAGCAGCGCCCCCATGTTCAGTAGGTTAGGGAGCCCTGCCATGCCAGAGAGCATCATGGGAAACATAGAGGCCAGGTTGGTAGGGTCAGTTGGCAGGCTAATGAGGCCGGCGGTGAGCTGCAGGGACTGAAGACTCTGGAGATTCTGCTGGAAGGCCTGGAAGCTGGACAGGTCCATGCCTGAGAGGAGCCCGTTGGCCAGCAGGGGACTGAGGCCCAGGGATGCTGCCCCCTGGTTGGCTGCAGCAGCAGCCTTGGCCAGGGCGCTCTTGGGTCTACGCCCTCGCCGACTCACCTCCTCTGGAACGATGGGGCCTGTTAGGATACGGTCGAACATGCTCTCTGGGAGGTAACCCTGGGCAACAGACAGACACCTGTTAGCAGTCCGATCACCAAATCTGCCAGGCTACATACATTTAGATGTTTCCTTTTTATTTCATAGCATATACGTACAGTAGACATGTGCTTTTTTTATATCATACACACGTATCAATAGGAAGTCGTACTCACAGACTGTTTGACGACATCGGCCCACTCTGGTGGAACCCCATACTCTGGGTTCTCCTGAAGGAACCGACACAGGTCCTTTAGAGGGGGGGCGAATGCACCACCAACCTGGAGGGGACGTGAGTGGAGAAGGGGATGAATTAGAACACTGACATGGAAGTTTGTTGACACACGCAGAAGCCCAGAGCGGCCGGCGCTGACCGACCTTTCTCGCGTTTCTCCTGTTTATGATCTGGACCCTCTCCTCTCCTGTCAGGCTGTTGACGTCGATCTTGTTTGGGTTTCTGCAGCGATGTCTCTTCTGTTTGGGCCGGACATCTTGCTGGAATTGCTGCAGCTGCATCTTAGTCACCCCCTGTGGACAAGAGGACAGGCTCAGGGATAAATAACCAGACACCTGGAAATAGACATCAAAGTTGGGCTCCATTTAATTTCACTTCATATTACAATTGGAATTTCATTTAAAAGTTGCTCTTTGCAGAATTCGAGCAGTAACAACGGAGATACTTTCTCTCTTATAGCTTACAAGATCTATAAAAACTGTACTTCTTAATATCTTAAACATCCCTAAAAGGTATTTATATGAGATAATGATTACCTACACTACAAAGTGCTTTGTTATACACAAAATGTCTAATTTCTAAAAAAGATTAACTGAACAAACAATGTGGAAGCACAACTTCTCTTGTCTTTAATGCAATAACTGTCCAAACAGGAATATAAGTGCTGCACAGTGTAGGAACTCATTGTAATAATTAACTGTGTCTTCTACACAATACCCCTTTAAATCCAGAACTGATTTAACTTAAATGGATCCCATCTGACTGACATCCATTAGCTGTACACAGTTTATTCACAAATTGACCCTAGATTACATGTAGTCAAAAAATAAAAGGAATAATTATGGTTCTGAAATTCTGTAAATGTTCTGAATATTTACAGAATATTTATGTGAATAGATATGGCAATTAATCCAGTGTTGCCATTGTCCCGCAGCCCATCAATGGGAAAATAAACCTAAGGTAATACTCTTAAGTTATTTCCCAGGGTGATTCAGTGCATGAAGAGGAGGGCTTACAGGGATGAAAGCCCCAGTGTCGGCCACAAATCCTGGGTGTTCTTTTAGCCATAGCTCCAGCTCTTTCCTCCTGGGGGCGTCGTCTCCGGCCAGCCTGGTCCCGTCTTTCAGGTTGATTACAGGGACCCTGCTCTCTCGGTCCATGGGGCCCTCTGCCTGGCCCCCCGGGGGGTAAGCCTGCCCTGGGGCAACAGACAGACCGGCCTGAGCCATCCCACCCCACGCTGGGGGCACCTGGAGAAAGAGGCGCTATCAGGGTATAAAAGGGCCAGTGTGTGTATAAAGCCCCCCCTCCACACACACGTCTCAAACACCAGCAAACATTAACTCTATTTTATTGATTGCTAGGTGAAGACTTTAAGGCACGCTCTCCTAAAAGTAAATATGCCACAGAACAGTGCAATCTAATCTGGGGTTAAGTAGAGCGATGAAGACGAGGGATTAACCACAGTGAGGTCTTACGTGATCTGGCACGGCTCTGTTCCTGTTCATGAAGAGCAGGTCCATGCCTTCCACGTTCTTCCTCCTCCCTCTCCTCCTCTTCACCACTGGCTGGCCGTCCATGCCCCCATTCAGCTTCATCGGACCCGCCGCATCCGCGGAGGCTGCAAACACACACAGCGTGTCCCGTGTTAAACAACTAAATCATGACGTACACAACACCACAAAGCTAAATACTTTGCTGCCATCTAGTGGGGGGAAATAAAAAGCACCACCATTCAGCATTATTTGTCTCGAAGAGTGTGTACTAAGCAGTATGTACCTGTCAGGACAGAAGCACGTGGTCAGTGGTTGTTTGTACGTACCAGGTGTAAAGCTAGCAGCTTGGGGCTTGGTGAAGTCGGCCAGGCCGGTGTCGGAGGCGCTCTGAAGCTCTTGGAGCCGGGCCAGGTACTGCTGCTGGCCCAGGGGACCTTCTTCAGGCTCCAGAGGCCTTTTCAGGGGCTGGGCAAGACCTTGCTTCTGGAAGGTCAGCTTCAGACTCCCCTCCTGCTATCGACAGAGAGGATATCAGTCAGCCACACCAAAACAACTGGACACGGTCCGGAGCAATTAGCCTCTGCTCTAGAGGTTTACGAAATTAAAGAGGGTGTTACGAAACGTCAACGGAATGCATTCATTGTCGTCAAATAGAATTTAATAGAATTAATATTTAGATTTTTCCCTAAAATACTATTATCTTAATGCATTTGTACTTTAGTTTTAATTCATCGTGACTGTCGCTAGTTTAGACTGAGAAGCTCTTGACGGTCCTCTCTCTATTTGGCGATGGGAGGTAGTACCCGTTTGGAGTGGTTTAAAAACCTACATTCACTTTCATCTCCAGATCATTTGCTTTTCATGGCCGTAACCGTGGTCTATCAGGGAACAGAGGGGCTGTTTCTATGGTGATAGAAATACACTGTGAAACCTGGTACAGATTCAATTAGCAGAGCACCGATATATAACACATGTGTTAGCGCTGTAAATCAACAGTAATATTTATTCCCTGTTTCTATTTTAATTCTGTTGACTTTATTTAGAAATCAGCAGCCTGCAACCCACAATGAGCTCGTTCGTTGCAGGGGTGACACTGATCTGCTGTAGATCATGCCTGTGAGGACATTCTATGTACTTATTAACAAGGGCTTAATACTTAGAATAAATTATTTGTATCTTTAAAATCATTCTGGAGGTACGGGGGAAGCCGGAGAACCCATAGTCAGGCATATACAATGGCATTTTATGCATAATAGTATGGGTAAACATTTTCTGATGGCACTAAAGCTCCATTCACAGACCAGGGGTTAACTAATGAACAGTAAGGGTTTGTTTTTTTAGTGAATGGACAGATTTCTCTGTTGGGTTGTCAGGTTCTGCTCAACAAGCCCATCTTTCTGCTGTCTGCTAGTTTCTAAGGTGGGACGTAGCTACGGGGAAGGACACAGCAGTCACTGGGTAGAAGCATATGGGCAACTTGTCTGTTACGTCAGTTTTGGACTCCGTCACAGAGGAAGCAGCAGCTTTCAGCACATTCCCTATTAAGGTCAACATTGCAGCCAAACCGAACCGGCAAGTCTGTAGCAGGAGTCAGTTGCCATTTAACAGACGCCTTGCTGGACTATGTATCACACAAATTGTCCTCCCTCTGTTGCTGTGGTGATGCGGGCTCCTAGCTACTGCTGTACAGTCCTGAAGCAGGCAGGAAGCAGCGCTCCATGGTAACAGCCCAGCTGCTGTCCGCCCCATTAGAGACAAGCCGCCACAGCACTACAGCCCCATCTCAATCATCTAGAGCGGAGAGCAGGCCCCCATCTCAATCAGATTACTAAGAAAGACACCCTCTCAACCACAGAGCTTCTTCACACTAAGCATCTTATTAGCTTCATATCCACGAGTGACAGATTTCTGCAGAAATGTAATTACAGCCCCCGCACCCAATCCACATGGAGTGGTGAAAAAATAAAGAGGGTATTACTATTAAACAAATCAACAAAATCCAATCAGAGCCCCAAAACAAAACATGCTGAAACACCACAATTATGCTCTGGAGTTTCGAGGGAGCCGACATGGGGGTGGGGGTGTGGGGGGGGGGTCGGAAATCAACATACTTCATTGATTTTCACTGAGAACTCCTTTTCTCCTGCAACATGCTTCTTCACCTTTGACCCCTGAGGGGAGTCCGAGAGGTCCTCTGTGGCAGAGCAGAGGTTGGCGCTGCTGTTCGCCGCGTTATCCAGTAGCTTGGTGGTGTAGAAGGAGGCTACGGCCCCGCCCGCTTCGTACGCCCGGCGCGCCCCTGGCCACTTCCCCTTCAGCACAGCCTGGCAGATGCTGTCCAGACGGTTGATCATCACACGGTCCTGCATGGGAACAGGGCCCGGTTATACAGAGGAACAGGACGGGGCTGATATCAAGGTGTATTAAACAGTGTGGGCCTCTCATTTACCTTGGGCCAGTAGGATGCAGCAAGCATGTAACCCCCCTGGAAAGGCTGATGGGGGTTGATGCTGATGCCGTTCTCGGTGGTGTGGCTATCCTGGACCTCGTCCTGAGCGTTGCTGAGTGACGCCACGCTGTCCTCGTCGAAACCCTTCACCGTGGCGACAGTGGGGACTGGAAAGACAACGCAACACAAGGGCACTTCAGAAAACCATGCATGACGCCGGCTTAACTTCAGAAAGCATTTAGTTGTCGGACGGCGCCGCAAACGGGATCGACTAGAAGAGCTACGCCACACAGAGAAGAGCAGAGCCGTTTACCCACCCTTCGTCTTCCCTTCCTCCCCCTCGCTGTCACTGTCGTCAGAGGAAGACGAGGAGGAGGAAGACGAGGAGGAGCCTGATGAGCACGATGAAGATGAGGACGAGGACCCGGAGCGTGATGATGAAGAGGAAGAGGAGGAGGAGGAGGAAGATGAGCGTGATGAAGAGCTGGAGGACGTGCCGTCGGAGTCAGAGTCTGAGGCAGCGGACGCGGCTCTCCTGGCCTCCCTACGGCTTCTCTTATTGGCTTTCTTCTGCTCCCGCGCGGCCGAGTTGGGTGTGAGGGGCTTGGTCCGTGCCGCCACCATGCGACTCTCGTTCTCCACCTTAACCACGGCCGCTCCTGGCTTCTCCTCCATCCCGGTAGGTGTAAGTGGGGCGGGCCGGGGACTCCATCGCTCCGCCTCCATCCGGGGCCCTCCCTGCCGACCATCCTCCCCCTCTGAGAGAGGCTCTTCCTTGGCCACTCTCTCTGGAGTGTGTCCCCGGTCCCTCTGGGCTAAGGTGTGCAGCGGGGACCCGGCCGGCCCCTGGTCTCTACCAACCTGGTACTGGGGGTGCAGGGGGGGAACGGGGTTCCGGGACGCCTGCTGGGCTCCTTTGTTCTGGCTGTAGTTCCTCTGTGCTGCCATGAAACAGAGGTCTGGGTCCCGGAGGATGTGGTAGTCTGTGCGGCTGACGCCATGCTTGGCGGCCCCGATCAGGAGGTCCCTGTCATGGGTACCGACCTCCCACCACACGGGCAAGTCAGAGCCCAGCTGACACAGGGGCAGGCGCTCGTACAGCTGGGGGTGGAGCAGCACCTGCTCTCGGACCTGACGAAGCAGCTCCACTCTGTACAGGGTACGAGATGCCCGCTCCTCCGTGATGGGCTGGATGGACAGACATGGGTCCACCTCAGTGTCTGGAGGAATACAAAGAAACAGAAAGACAGGTTAAGGCTGTGGTGGCAGAACATATACCTCTGCTTTACTACAATATAGGTAGGGCGCTGTATAACTGCATTCTGTTTATCAATTAATGAATGTGAAATTGGCCCTGGGTTTTTGGAAGTATATCGTATAGGTGTTATTTGTAGAATTTGCGTAGAATCTGTGCGTAGTGAAAACAAAACTACAATCTCTAAGTTACCAGCTTCCAAAAGCTTTAGGACATGTATTTAATGAAATTATAAAAAAAAGGAAGAAGCTATTTAGATGGGATAATGATTTCAAATAATATGCAATGCGTATTTTGCCATTTGAACAGTAATTGATACGTTTTTAAGTGGGCTCGCACTGATCCGAAATGAAATACAGTTATGTATTTTAGGCAAACATGATCACATATACTTCTGTTTTTCAGATTTTTTTAATATAACAAAATACTGTTTCTACAGCATTTGTAAGCTGGTCACTTACTAAATGGGAAAGTAGATTAGTTGTTAAGACAAATAGCACTTTGTGAGTACAACACTTGTATTATTGTACTATTGGGTTGTTATTATAAATACAATTGCTAAAGTATGTTTATTTTGTGTATGGGTCAGCCATTATCGATTATGCGATTGTTGTTCATGTGCACATGACAGCTTTTCTAAACAATAGGTTAAACAGGTTTAAACTGTACTTATTCTCTGTCCATCCTAAAGGGGCAAAAATAAACAGTTTGCCTCTCACCTCCCTCTCTTGGCGGCAGGCGACACACTCTCCTACACATGGCTGTGAAGGCCCACAGGTACTTCTGCAGACTCTCGTCTGTTTTCTTGTGCAGTCGAGCCATGGCTCGGAACTTTGTCCAGTCGAAGCGGCCCAGGTCCGGGTCAAACACGACTCCAAAGGTAGAAACCACGCGGTAGAAATCAGCTTCTTCTCTTCTGGTCCATCTGATGGGAGAGAGAAAAACAGGTAGAAAAGAAGACATTTGTAAGTGTTTCAGCCATTGGTTCACGATATAAAATCTACGCATCTTTCCGTCCAGGCCGTGTAGCTTCACGCACCTCTGCTGGCGTTCTATCTTGGCAGCCATCTTGGGGTTAATAGTGTCGTTGAGTGTAGGGGGCAGCGGGCAGAGTGAGGGGGTGAGCGGGCTGGGGCGTGTGGTCTGGTGGATGTGGAGGATCTGCCTGGACTTGGTGTAGCGCTGAGAGGCCGTTATCAGACGCCTCAGCCTGGCTGTTAACACTGAGGACGAGGGCCAGTACGCCAAATCTCCTCCCCCTTCCATCATCGCTGGTACATCTGAAGACCAGGGAGAAGATCAACACATTCAGATCATTGATTTGGATGCATGCTGGGTGAGCTTGCTTTAGCTTTCTTAAAAGTTTTAATATATCAGTGAAAAGCACTAGTACAGTACAGAACAGTAGTCATACCATTACTTTTTAATTATTAACATGATTTTTAGTAGTAGTATTAGTAGTGCTTCCAGTAGTAGTAAAAGCTATCAATGTTTCTATTGTAGTAGTAGTCATGTTAATAGCAGTATATAAACTATTGAAATGTCTGTTGGTTACTTTACCTCCTGGGTTGTCTGTGATCACCAGGTCTCCGGGAGAGGAAGAATCGTCCTATGAGGAAAGATGTCTGTTAAAAAACTGGACATCTCTAGAAACAAGAACAGGACACTGAAGACGGGTTTAAAAATGTTACGAGCTGCGCTGTGCTCCTCGCTCTTAACAGGGGCAGTGTAGCCCTGCAAATTAGTATGTAGAACAGCCTTATCAGTGGGCTGCATCTGCTCCACATGCAGAACACTCACCTCCATATCGTCCTTCAGCAAGGCCGGGGCAGGTTTGTATTCCGGGTCATCCACGTCTCTGCAAACATGGATAACAACTATTATTCAGCAGCCAGTCATTCAGCGTGTGATACAAGGTGACAGGGAAACATGTCGATGCTTAGAACTTCCGACTAAACACCCAGATTCGCTTCAGAACAGAATTTCATCTGTCAAAATGGCCATGATATCTTTTTCTGGATCCTTCCTTTTCTAGCATCCATTAATGATACTTTAAATAGTGGGACAGAACCTCACATGCTTTGTGTCTGTGTGTCTGTCAAACTCAGTGACAGATACATCTTGTATAAGCCCACAGTTGGTCTGACAGCCGTGTTCTGTACCCACCCATCCATGAAGTCATTGGCTCTCTGCTCAGCCGCGATGGCCTTCTCGTCTGGACGTCCTACTCGTTCTAGGAAACAGAGGGCAGGGTCTGCACGGACCGTGTTGTACTTCTCATAACCTGCGTGAGCGGCACACAGAGATAGGCAGAGGTCAACAAAAACATGAAATATCCCAAACTAAGCAGAGGATCAAGCAATTTGTTACAGTAACGAACTAGAGAATAGTTACAGGGTGAGGATAGGGGATTAATGATCCAAGCTGGGGGATGATTACATACTTTCTAGTTGACAACATTTTACAGTACAGAACACGTTGTTCAAATGTTTTTCATGGTCTGTTTGTATAGTAGCTAGCTCTAATAGCAGCTGTTCCCAGGTCAGTGATTAGTCAGTAGTTGTGGTCTGTTGGTATAGTTGGTATCCCAAAAAGACCATAAGACAGCTACAGCTCATACAGAATGCTGCTGCCAGGATTCTGAGCAGAACCAGAAAATATGAACATATCACGCCAGTCCTCAGGTCTCTACTACACTGGCTCCCAGTCACATTTAGGATAGACTTTAAAGTATTATTACTGGTATATAAATCACTCAATGGCCTAGGACCTCAATACATTGCAGATATGCTCATTGAACATAAACCCAACAGATCACTCAAATCATTAGGATTACATCAGCTAGAGATACCAAGGATTCAGTCAAAACGCGGAGAATCTGCTTTTAGCTACTATGCCAGCTGCAACTAGAACCAGCTCCCAGAAGAGATCAGACGTGCTCCAACAGTAGTCACCTTTAACTCCAGACTCAAAACACATCTGTTTTGCTACGTATTTACTGAATGAACACTGTGATAAGTCCAAACTGATCGCACTATATATTATATATGGTTCATTCAGTCTCTTTTATTTCTTAACTGTACTATTTTTCTAATTGTTTTTTTTTTCCTTTTCATTTTAATTGCTTTAATTTTATCTTTAATCTGTTTTCAATTTTGATGTTTTCCTGTTAATGTAAAGCACCTTGAATTGTCATTGTGTATGAAATGTGCTATATAAATAAACTTGCCTTGCCTGCCTAGTTGCTAGCTTTAAAAACAGCTGTTCCCAGGTCTGTGATTCAGTCAGTAGTTGTGATCTGTTGTTGGTATAGTAGCTAGCTCTAATAACAGCTGTTCCCAGGTCTGTGATTCAGTCAGTAGTTGTGGTCTGTTGGTATAGTAGCTAGCTTTAATAAAAGCTGTTCCCAGTTCTGTGATTCAGTCAGTAGTTGTGATCTGTTGGTATAGTAGCTAGCTTTAATAAAAGCTGTTCCCAGTTCTGTGATTCAGTCAGTAGTTGTGATCTGTTGTTGGTATAGTAGCTAGCTCTAATAACAGCTGTTCCCAGTTCTGTGATTCAGTCAGTATTTGTGGTCTGTTGGTATAGTAGCTAGCTTTATTAACAGCTGTTCCCAGTTCTGTGATTCAGTCAGTAGTTGTGATCTGTTGGTATAGAAGTTAGCTCTTATAACAGCTGTTCCTAGGCCTGTGTCAGTCAGTAGTCCCTGCTGTAGACTCACCGTGCTTGTAGACCCCCAGTAGCAGACACTTGTCTGAGATGTTGTCCCACCACAGCGCTGGCAGCTCAGACTGGTCCGGCTCAGGAACCCAGATCTTGATCTCACTGAGAGGGAGGGGACAGAACACACAGCATGAGAGTCAGGACAGCGTGGGTACCGTGACAACTGTGATATATAGAAACTGTACACTTTGTAGGTCAGCATCAATGCTCAAAAGTTTTATGGCTTGGAGACAAAAAACTTTTTTTTCATCATTAATAATGTTGCTTCTGTAAGCTGTCTAACCATGTTTGAACAGCAGGTGGAGTGACTACTGACTAATTCTTTGTTTCTCTGATAATGACTGTTGGTACGCTCCTTGGGGCATGGTGATAAGGGCACAAACTGTCCTGTTTGTCTGTACCATGGGAAAAGGAAAGACAAACATTGCCTTGAGAAGAACAGGTTTAAAAAAAGAAAGTGAATGTCAAGAGGGAAAGTCGCAGCTTTTGACTCCTAAACGGTGTGTCTGCCTGTGCAGCTTACCAGGAATCACACACTTAAACAAATACCGGCAGAGAACTGGCCGATAGGCGGAACCTGCTGGCATACCGTGGAGTCTAGCCTGGTTAATCACTGATCAATCCACCCAAATACAAATAAATTGTTCTTTTATATGGAGTAAAACAAGTAATCCACTAAAAATACAAGACGTGAAATAACAAAGTTACAGGACAGAAACAAGCATCAGTGATAATGTGTTTGGTAATGCTGTATACTGTAGTTGTGCATCTGTGTTCAAAGCATCAATGATAATGCGTTTGGTAGGACTGTTGTCTCGAAGTGCGGGTCTATGTTTGGAGCTGTTGAGAGGTGTTGGGTTGTGAGGTGAAAGTTCAGCTCACCTGCAGTCGACTCCGTCCAGTACGTTCTGGGCCTGGTTCCCGATCACCTCTTGTTTCAGGTAGTAGAGCATTCTGACCCTCAGCAACACCCTGCACACAGACACAGCGCTCACAACAAAGCCTCAACCCAGTACCAATGCTGCGTCAGCACCACTGCTCCTACCGTCACACACACAGCCACATACACACACGCACCTATGGATTTACCCGCTGACAGACCCATCCAGACATTCTCGCTTTTTTCCTCGATGACTGAAAGACTGTAGCTACACGTAGCTCATCATAATGATACGCGACAAGCAGCCGCTGGGGAGTCGATGCGTGGCCTTAGAGAGTCTATTTACATGAAGTCTCAGCTAAATGATCATATAACAAACTGTTGGCGCATCGAATAGCTCAGTGGTTACGGTGTCAGACTTGAAGTTGGGAGGTTGCCTGTTCAATTTCTGAGTGGGCCACGTGTTGTACATTTCAAGGCCTGAAGCAGGGAACCTAACATGGGTTCAATAGGTATTTACCCCCTTAGCCTTCTAAATATTTTGTTACACTACAGTCAAATTAAGATTTACTTAATAAATTCTATACAAATTATTACATCATGTAAATTAGAAAATGAAACAATTTTAATAAATCAATTATACACCACAATCTTTATCTTCTATGTAGTATTTTTATATTTTCAACTGTTTGATATCCATTCATTGCTTCATTGCAGTAACAACAAATGGATTAAGGAACAGTCAAAGTTGTAATGTCTTCAGAAGCAAATCCGATGGCAGTCTGCGTCTTATCACGCTGCTCGCTTAACCAGGAAGTCTAGACCTGAACCATTACGCAACCGAAAAAAGCACTTTGTGCATTTCCACATTGATTAAGCTCACAGGAACCCAAGACGCCACAAGCAGAGGTAGAACACAGAGACAACACAATTCAATACTAACGCTCCAAACCAACTGTTCTGTCCGCCATGGAACCTCGGTGCTGGGAGCTAGATTCAAACCATGGCTTTCTAAAGACAGAGCCAACTGCGGTGTTACCGCTTCGACATTCAGGAGACAATTTGTTGCATTTTAAGCAAATTTTAAACTACAAAAAGTAGAGAGGTGATTGGTTGATGAGTAACAATAGAAAGAAAACGGATTATCTCTTTAATGACACATCAAACCCACTAGACCTTTGAAACTGACTGCAGCTAAACAGAGGATAGGACATCTGACATTGGCTTCTTAGTAGAATAGAGAAAAAGAATACAAATATGCCCAATTAAAATGTTACATGTATGCAAGGAGGAACTAATGTACTACTGCAAAATACTGATGCATCTTGGTTTGGGTACGTTTGAACGGGGAGTCTTTCTGTGTCGCAAGAGTTTGTGTTTTGAACACACACACGCGCACACACACACACACGAGAAACACACAGAAAACCATGTGCGATGTGTAGACAGTTTCTCAGGGCACAGATTACAAACACTCATATAGATGGATGTAAACAAACACCCACACGAATCATACTGACACATTTTAGTCATTTATCAGGCACTCTGATAGGGTTACCGGTTATGCGGAAGGGCAAATACACAGATTGTTCACTTTGCTGGCCTGGGGCTTTGATCAAACAACCTTTGGGTTACTGGTAAGATGCTATAACTGCAAGGATATGAGCGACCTATGACATGCCAGAAGACATCATACTAAACTGTTTCACATTTCCAAACTGTACACATAGGCTTTATGAAACCTACCCATCCACTCACTAATAGGGCAGGCCTAGCTACACGCAGTGTGAAAGCCATGTCATTTAAAATGCATTATCACAGGACATTTCTATAGATCCGTGTGAGACAGGGACTGTGGGGGTGTCAACACACATTCCACCCTGGGGGGAAAATGCAGAGGTCAGCAGAGCCAACAAGTCTGTGTCCCAGTTTGGCCAGCGTGTCACCCACCCCTGGCTTCAGCCTCACTTCTGTGGAACAATGTGGAAGGTTCTGCGGACGCCGGACAGCCACAAACCCCCAGCCAACAGCGCTATAGAAAGGCAGCCCAACATCCTACATCTACAGTAGAAACATTTATATTTAAATTCACATTTAGTCATTATCAGACGCTCTTTTCCAGAGTAACTTACAGTGAGTACAGGGACATTCTCCCTAGAGCAACTTAGGGTGAAGTGCCTTGCCCAAGGACACAACAACATTTGTCTTAGCCCGCGATCGATTCAGCAACCTTCCGACGACTTGTCTGACTCCCTAACCGCTACGCCATCTGACCCCCATATACAGTATATCCCATCACATTTCACCATAATCTAATTGGTTTTAGATCAACACATTTTCCAACCATCAGTAAAACCGATATTCGTTTTGGTTGATATCCCAAAAATAAGAAGATTGTTATTATTCAACAGAGTTATCTGATTCATGATCCCTAACAGAGCAAGGCAACAGTGAGCAAACATGCTGCAATTTGTCATAATTACAGTAGTGAGTCAAATCTCTGCTACAATCCAAACGTACAATTACGTTTTCATACAAGTTAGCATCAATGAAACCAAAGTTCATACACATCAGCGCTAATCTGTTAACCTGTGTTGATGTACAAATGACTAACGACCAAGAGGGTCGTCTGAAGCAAACAGAAGAAGCAGCATGTCCGTACTTGTTGCAGTGGTGTTTGAGGTGCTTCTTGTAACCTTCGTCCTGCAGCAGATGCTCTGGGTTGTGCTTCCTGATCCACTCTGCCTTCTGGATGTCAAACGAGCTGGACTGAGTCTTCATCTTCTTCCCTTTCCTGCCCCTGGGGACTGGGGTGGACAGGCCTAGGAGACAACAACACTTTCTAAACGCATGTAACACCCTCACCCTTGTTAGCACCAGTTATTCCTTGTACATTTATTTGCAAAATATCATCTGCACAGTTACGCTCAAGTGTCACTATGCACACAAACCGATTGCCCTCTCTAATTTAGACCTCATTTGCACAAACTGTATATATTTCATACTGTATACTCTGAGTATATGCATTCTGTATATATTTTTTTATGTATTTCAAGTGTAACTTTATGTCGTCTTGCACCACTGCGCTTTATCTTGGCCAGGTCGATGTTGCAAATGAGACTGTTCTCAATCTGCCCACCTGGTTAAATAAAAATAAATAACTAACAAGCTTCTTAGAAAGCATGTTAGCAGGAAACATCTTTTAATACACATTTGGTCTCCAGCGGTGACAGTGACCCTAAGCTTGTCCGTCACGTTTTCCAGCTCCTTGGCTCGTTAAGTCCTGCGTTGTAACGGCCGGGGGTCAAACCTGCTCCAACACACCCCTGCACTGAGGTTATCCCGTAGCCCAACTCACCCAGGTGGTTCTGTAGCTCCTTAATCTGTCCGTCCTCCGAGGGGGCGATCAAGTCCCACATGAAGCTCTTGATCTTGTCGTCACCACGGTAGTGGACCAGACAATAGGCCAGCAGCGCTCTACAGATAGACTCTACGTCACGCTCCGTCAGCTGCTTCTTAAAACGCCCGTGGAGCAGGATGTCCTTCCAACGACCCCACCTGGACCCCAAAACAGAGAGGCTGAAATTAGCAACACAGATACCACTGACCACAACTGGATTCCACAACGAAACCTGAAAATGGTTCAATCACACCATGGGCCCTATCTTGCACCCGGCGCAATGCAGCGCAAAGTCTGAACGCAGGTGTCTTTGCTAGTTTAAGACCGACGCAGTTGTCAATTTCCCGTCAGGCGCCCGCGTTGTTTAAATAGCATATGCACCTGCGCCCATTTTTGCACTAATTGGAGTGCTGATCTAACAGGGAGGTGTGTTCAGGATAATTCTGGGTGTATTGCTATCTTGAAGCATCGGAAAGTGATCGTGCATTGACCAACAAAAACCTGGTCTAAAGTCAACAGCGCAGCACATCAGTCAAAATAGCAAAAGTGGATTTGGACACGCCCAAAGCACACTTACGCCATGCGCTTAGATTGTTAAAATAGGGCCCCTTGTATCGGCCGACTAAGATTAGAGAAAGGGGTCCATTTGTGCAAACTGGTCTCACCCGTATACCAGCAGGTTTTTCTCCACTCTGAAACACTCTGTCCTGCCGTAGCTGTTGAGGCGGTCATGCGGGCGACGTAACTTGGGCTTGTCCTCGTTGTCGCTCTCCCCGTCGGACAGCTCCGCCAGCTCATCCTTGGTGGCGCTGAATGGCCGCGTCTGCTTTCTCACCCTGGGAGTGTCGATCACCAGGCTGTTCTGTTGTGGCACAGGAAAACAAGCTGACACTCAGAAACCGTAGCAACACAAAATATGAAAAGAAGCGATCTTCTAACTCGTTGAAACACATGTTATATAACGGAAGAACTGAATGCCAGCAGGTTCTGACATGAATGAAACTGAAATGACGCGACTTCTGTACGTACTCTTCCATTGACCGTGTCCATGTCGATTTCCGCCTTCTTCGCCCACTTGTCCCAGAAGTTGGGGTCATCCAGAGAGATGTCTGTGCGGTTTCCGGATGACACAAAACTGGCCTGAGAGCGATAGATAGAGAGGCATCAAATCACACGAAACCTTGATTACATGGTTCATGTTGACTTCCTGAGTGTGATGTAGTGGCACTGGGTTTCTCCTACCAGAACTGAGAGTGATGAACACAGGACTAATTACTATGGGTTGCTGTTGGTTACTATTGGTAACAATCCAAATAGGAAACGCACAGTAACACCGAAAAACAGACCTGAGCTGGACACATCATTTTCAGTCGGCGTGTACCTTAGCGAAGGTGGACCCGCGTCCCTCAGACTCAATTGTGATGGTCTTGGTCCTGCGTTGGAGGATCTGGTCGATGTCTTCTTCGCAGAACTTAGCCCCCTCATCCTCCTCGTCCATCAGAGCTCCGTACGCACCCTTCCTCAGCAGGTCTTCGATCTCCTTCTTGGACAGCTGCTGCTGTGTGGGCTGAACCGTGAAACAGAGACACCGTTAGATTTGGTGATGGACAACAGAAGATAACAGACTGGACTGTGAACACATCACTGCACAAACACACACATATTTATATCACACGCATTAACACCACTCAGACGACACATCCATTTTGTTGTGTGTGAGACGTGCAGATAACAGACACAGCCAATTGTACCAGCGCTGAACTGAATCACGTGCTAGATCTTTCTAAATGTTAAAGCGTAGCGGAAACCTGGGGCTGACCCGTGGCCTGTTATGTATGCAGATCGTGCTGATGTTCACAGTCAGCCTTTCTTCCTGTTAGTTCAGCTTCCTCAAAGCTCAGGCTAATCCTGAGACAGAGGCACAGCTAAGCTCCTCCTACACACAGCTGAGCTCCTCCTGCACACAGCTGAGCTCCTCCTACACACTGAAAACTTAGAGGATATCTCAAAGCTTCACAATGTTTGATAATTTGACTAGTCCCTCTTTCTACACAAACTATTTGTAGAGAGTGTGTTAATAGTGTAGGTACATTAATTTATGGTCCAGTTTAGCTGGCTTGCAGAGTGTGTGTACTGTGTGTGTGGTATGGAACTCACCCCTCCAGAAACACTGTTCTCCCTGCCACTCATGCTCTGGAGCACAGCCTTATCCAGGCCCAGTTTTAGGCTGGCTCGGTCAAACATCTCCCTCTCATAGGAGTTCCTGGTGATCAGACGGTACACCTTCACTGCCTTGTTCTGACCAATCCTGTGGCATCGAGCCTGGGCCTGAGAACAACAGAAAATAACCAGTCCATCACATTGAGCAACTAATAACCAGTCTATTTACCAGTTCACCACATTGAGTAAATAATAACCAGTCTAATAACCAGTTAATCACATCAAGTAACTAAAAAACAGTTTAATAACCAGTCCATCACATTGACTATTTAATAACCAGTCTAATAACCAATCCATCACATTGACTATTTAATAACCAGTCTAATAACCAGTCCATCACATTGCGTAAATAATAACCAGTCTAATAACCAGTCCATCACATTGAATGAGTATTAAACAGTCCAATACACTGAATAACTAATAACCAGTTCAATACATGTAATAACCAATAACCAATAAACAATGTAATAAATTCTATTTATATATCCATATTCCCTAAAGATGATTTATGTCAGTTTGTTACATTGTTTATGCATCCATATTTTACTTATTGGGCTATTTTGAATTTCCAGGTAGTAGGAACCCTTTCGGTAATTCAATTAGACAGTGGTGTTAGCCAATCACTGCTGAGCAGGAAAGAGAACATTTGAAAAAAGTCCAGGCACTCAGTTGGATACAAAAGTTAAAAGGCCTTCTTTATTTTAGAGGGCCAGAGCATTAAAACACCAACGCGTATGGGCCCACTGGCCTTCATCAGGGTGTTGGTGTACCTGAGCAGGGTTCAGTCATACATTTCAGGAAGTGACTTCAGAGAGCAGCAGTCACTGTGTTAGTGGTTACCTGCAGGTCGTTCTGTGGGTTCCAGTCTGAGTCAAAGATAATACAGGTGTCTGCAGCTGTCAGGTTGATGCCCAGGCCTCCAGCACGGGTACACAGCAGGAACACAAATCGGTCAGAGTCTGGCTTACTGAAGCGATCTATGGCTGCCTGGCGCATATTCCCCCTGACTCTGCCATCAATACGCTCATATAGGTACCTGCAAAACAGGGCTGTGTCTTAAAGGATGACCTTAACACCTTTGTTTATAGCAAAACATAGGGATGCAACGGTACACATACTCGTAACTGAACCCTTCCATAGATTTTGCGGTTTGCACATGAACCTGAATACATAAAACTTTAAATCATAAATAAACTGTATTTTTAATGCTTCGTCAAAGAATCTCATTGATATGAAAATGTATATTCGGCTACTCTGAGCCTTTGCGCACATTATAATCCTTGTTGGCATGTGTGGAACTTTCATTATGATGCTTTACTTTCATTATCTCATTCCACTTTTCTTAAAAAGCTCCACTTTCATTATCGCCCTCCACTTGCATTATCGCCCTCCACTTGCATTATCGCCCTCCACTTGCATTATCGCCCTCCACTTGCATTATCGCCCTCCACATTCATTATCGCCCTCCACATTCATTATCGCCCTCCACATTCATTATCGCCCTCCACTTTCATTATCGCCCTCCACTTTCATTATCGCCCTCCACTTTCATTATCGCCCTCCACTTTCATTATCGCCTTCCACTTTCATTATCGCCCTCCACTTTCATTATCACCTTCCATATTCATACTGTGCAGCCCTTTTTATCGACTTGTCTCTAGCCTTTGATACAGTAGACACTTGCTTGTGGTTTAAGAATTATCTCAGTGACAGAACCCAGGCCATATTAATAGATGGTGTAAAGTCAAATGTCTTAGCTGATAAAAAGGGAGTTCCTCTGGGTTCGATTTTGGGTCCCTTGTTGATCACTCTATACATAAATGATATTTGTGATACTCTGAGAAACTGTAATTACCATTTCTATGCTGATGACACAGTTATTTATGATATTGCCCCATCCCATGCTCAAGCACTTGCTCAAATCCAGTCAGATTTTACACTCCTACTAAAATCTCTCATTGAGCTCAAGTTAGTACTGAATTCAAGTAAAACTAAATATATACTCTTCTCTTCAGAAATCTATATCCGGATGATTTTAAAATTAGTACTCTGGATGGTTCTGGTATTGATCGTGTCCCCTTTTACAAATACATTGGGATTTGTTTAGACAAACATCTTTCTTTTAAAACACATATTACTGACTTTGAAACTAAGATTTTTTCAGTTTCTTTTGCAGAAACAAATCTTGCCTGTCTTATCAGCATAGATTGAACATTGTAGAAGCTACTTTTATATTCTATACATGCATGCTTAAGTGACTGTACTGAAGCCTCTTGATGTAGTTTATCATGCTACCTTGAGGTTAATCACAGGTTCTAATTTTAACACACACCAATGTCTCTTATACACACAAGTGTGCTGGGACTCTGACTTCTAGGAGGAGCAGACATTGGTTAATGTTTACAGTCATATGCAAAAGTTTAGACACCCCTGACAATTTCCATGACTTTCATTTATAAATAATTGGGTGGATCAGCAATTTCATTTTGATCTATCAGATAACTGAAGGACACAGTAATATTTCGGTACTGAAATTAGGTTTATTGGATGAACAGAAAATGTGCAATATGCATCAAAACAAAATTAGACAGGTGCATGAATTTGGGCACCCTTGTCATTTTGTTTATTTGAATACCTGTAACTACCTAGCACTGATTAATCGGAACACACAATTGGTTTGGTGAGCTCATTAAGCCTTGAAATTCATAGACCGGTGTAACCAATCAAGAGAAAATTTATTTACGGTGGCCAATTGCAAGTTGTTGTTCTCTTTGACTCTCCTCTGAAGAGTGGCAACATGGGGGCCTCAAAACAACTCTCAAATGACCTGAAAACAAAGATTGTTAAACATTGTGGTTTAGGGGAAGGCTACAAAAAGCTATCGCAGAGATTTAAGCTGTCAGTGTCCACTGTGAGGAACATAGTAAGGAAATGGAAGACCACAGGCACAGTTCTTGTTAAGGCCAAAAGTGGCAGGCCAAGTAAAATATCGGAGATGCAAAGCCAAAGGATGGTGAGAACAGTCAAAAACAGCCAAAGACCTACAACATCATCTTGCTGCAGATGGTGTCATTGTGCATTGTTCAACAATTCAGTGCACTTTGCACAAGGACAAGCTCTATGAGAGAGTGATGTGGAAGAAGCCTTTTCTGCACACATACCACAAACAGAGTAGCTTGAGGTATGCAAATGCACATTTGGACAAGCCAGCTTTATTTTGGAAGGTGCTGTGGACTGAGGAAACAAAGATGGAGTTATTTGGTCATAACAAGGGGCATTATGCATGGCGGCAAAAGAACACAGCATGCCAAGACAAACACTTGCTACCCACAGTAAAGTTTGGTGGAGGTTCCATCTTGCTGTGGGGCTGTCTGGCCAGTGCCAGTAATGGGAATCGTGTTAATAATATACTTGAGAATAATGTAGAGGAATCGGTCACAAAGTTGAAGTTACGCCGGGGCTGGATATTTAGACAACGACCCAAAACACTGCTTTAAAACCTAGTCTGGCATTTATGCAGAGGATCAAGTACAAAGTTCTGGAATGGCCATCCCAGTCCCCAGACCTGAATATTATTAAAATTTCTGTGGGGTGATTTGAAGCGGGCTGTCCATGCTCAGCAACCATCAAACCTAACTGAACTGAAGATATTTTGCAAGGAGGAATGGTCCAAAATACCTTCATCCAGACTCTTATTAAAGGCTAGGGGGCTGTTTTTCTATCTATATTGACGTGATATTTCTGTTGGGGTGCCCAAATTTATGCACCTGTCTAACTTTGTTTTGATGCATATTACACATTATCTGTTCATCCAATAAACCTCATTTCACTAATGAAATATTTCTGTGTCCTTCAGTTATTTGATAGATCAAAATGAAATTGCTGATCCAAACCTAATTATTTATAAATGGAAATTGTCAGGGGTGCCTAAACCGTTGCATACGACTGTATTTATAAGGCTCTAATGTACAAACTTCACAGCTATCTTACCGCTAAACTTCATTAGATAACTGCCGGCTATCCAACCCGCTGCAAAGATTGGTTATTCTTGGAGATTCCTCGGGCTCATTCAGAACTAGGAAAAGCTGCTCATTCATGGAATGGTTTCCAGGAAAATGTTAAGCTAGATGTCTTGGTTACGATAAGACAATTCATAGCAATTTTAATTGATCATATTATGGTTGAATGTAATTGTTATTGTAATAATTTGCATGTTTGAATTATTTTGGACTTTTAAAGTGCTGTACACACTGCTCAGCTGTGAAAGAGACCCTGGTTTCTCAGCCTGACGTTCTCTGCATAGATAAAGGTCAAATAAAATGATCGCCCTCCACATTCATCATCGCCCTCCACATTCATCATCGCCCTCCACATTCATCATCGCCCTCCACATTCATCATCGCCCTCCACATTCATCATCGCCCTCCACATTCATCATCGCCCTCCACATTCATCATCGCCCTCCAC
>JACXGM010006880.1:0-31837 GCA_016801145.1 Umbra pygmaea | reverse complement strand
GGTATTGTAAGTACAAAGTCTTATTACTGAGCATTTATTCTTTCTTGTATTGTTGCTATTCCGGTTTGACCTCTGCCTGTTTGGATTACTCAGCCTGTGGATATCCCTAGTTGTACTTTAGCCATACATGCTATTCCGTTCTGACCTCTGCCTGTTTGAATTACTCTGCCTGTGGATATCCCTAGTTGTACCTTTGCCACACCTGCTATTCCGTTTTGACCTCTGCCTGTTTGA
The DNA here is from genome assembly GCA_016801145.1 of Umbra pygmaea. Taxonomy (NCBI): domain Eukaryota; kingdom Metazoa; phylum Chordata; class Actinopteri; order Esociformes; family Umbridae; genus Umbra; species Umbra pygmaea. Next base: position 31,603 of record JACXGM010006880.1, on the reverse strand, counting down.
ATTACTCTGCCTGTGGATATCCCTCGTTGTACCTTAGCCATAATAGCTCTGCCGGTCTGACATATACCATATCTTGGATTATTCTTTGCTTGTTCCAATAGACAGTCATTCTGGTCAATAAATAACATTGTTCTATTTCACATTTTGAGTGCTCATTACAGGCTCAAATATAACAGGAAACACAATAGTCTCTAAAACACGTAACATTTAATTGAGTAGCATGATATTTTTCAAAAAATCATTGGTTTCAAAATTATTATTCAAAATTCCAATCAATATTTTGTGAAGCCCCTAATATATAGGGAACACATACAGTGCATCTGGACAGTATTCACAGTACTTCACGTTTCCCATAATTTGTTGTTACACCCTTATTCCAAAATGGATTCAATTAATTATTTCCATCAAAAATCTAGACACAATACCCTATAATGACAATGTGAAAGAATTGTGTTTGAAGTCTCCAAATTTATTAAAAATAAAAAATAAAAAAACAGCTGTACGTAAGTATTCACAGCCACTGCTCACTACTTTCAATACTTTTCTCAAGGCCACTCACAGAGTTGTAGCCAGTCCTTTGTAATCTTAACTGTGTGCTTAGGGTCGTTGTCCTGTTGGAAGATGAACCTTCACCCCAGTCTGAGGTCCAGAGCGCTCTGGAGCAGGTTTTCAGCAAGGATGTACATTGCTGCATTCATCTTTCCCTTGATCCTGACTAGTCTCCCAGTTCCTGCCGCTGAAAATCATGCCCACAGCATGATGCTGTAACATTTAATTGAGTAGCATGATATTTTTCAAAAAATCATTGGTTTCAAAATTATTATTTAAAATTCCAATCAATATTTTGTGAAGCCTCCCATGGAGTGGATTGAGCCTCTTCCTCTAAAGTCTGACAAGGTTGGCAAAGAGTTTTTGGAGCGATCTTGGACCACTTCTCAATGCAACACATTTCAGTAGGCTTGAGTGTGCAACGCATATAGAGTAACATGTGGTTAGGGGACTGGTTGGTAGACTAAGCCAGTGATTCCCAAACCTCTCCTCGGGAACCCCCAGACAGGCCATGTTTTTATTATCAACCTGAAATGACACAACTGATTCCATTAGTCAACTACACATTACACCTTTGACTAATTAAATCAGGTGTGCCATTTCAGGGTTAATACAAAAACATGGCCTGTCTGGGGGTCCCCGAGGGGAGGTTTGGGAACCACTGGACTAAGCAATTTGTCCAATCCCTATAGCTCGATGGATTTTTCAGTGCTTTCTTATTGACTATTGATGGCTAAATCGGTCCACCAGAACCTCTGTGAAATTTGGTCAACGTCTCTGGGAGCGAGATTGTGTTGTTTTTAAACAAATACTTTAAGTAACCAGTACTGTGCACACTTCAATTCACATCCTAAAAATAATATTCAGAATTTAAAGGATTCCAGCCCATAATTTAGATCATCTGTCCGTATAGTTTCTTATGACTTATCTCAGGATATAATGGTACAGTAATGTAACATTGACAGCATTTACTTGTATGCAAATTGAAGCTCACACACAACATTTCAGTAAAGGATACTCATTGGGCTACATTATTATTGGATTTCAATGTTTATTCAACTGTGAACACAATGCCCTCAAGTAGCCATTATATTGAGTTTGATTAATCTGGACAAGAGAGCACCAGGCTATGGGCTGTGACATGTACGAGCGAAAGCAGTCAAGTATATATAATAAGTTGCTGTGTTTTGAGACATTTTCTCCATTGGCTTTGAATGAGGCACCACGCCCAGTAGTTGGCCCCGTTCCAAAATAAATGCAATCAAGTTTACCCCAGTGGAATCTACACTTATCCAGGCAAGTCTAATCAATTCACTGTAATGTCCTGTAGCCGTCAACTACATTAAAAGGTGTAATTATTAAGGGTAGTTGAGAAAACACAAGGACTATGTCACAATTCTCTCATTGTGGGCACTGAAGTAGGCACGTTTATATTTAGAGTAGAGTATTGTTACACCTCCAAAAAACGTGCTAGGACCTCAGGAGATGAATCGTCTTATTTCAGTACTGAGGATAACGGATGCTCCACAGCTCATAATGACTGACACAATGTGTGTTTGTTTGCACAATTAGTTTCAAGTAACGGGCAGTCAGTGGAGAATTAGGTTGACATGGGAATAACTTAGGAATGTTAAACACCAGATGGGCACTTGCATTTTGGATAAGTTGCAGAGGTTTTGTAGCACTGTGACCTGGTGTACAGACAGAAGATTTGATCCATGGGCAACTTTGGTGTGTGAACGACTAACGGCCAAGCTAGGCGAAGGAAATGAGTTTCAGATATCATCGATCTTCTTTTGAAAGTGGTTGACAAATTCCTCAGCAGTGAGGGAAGCTGGCGGGGGAGCAAGTGGAGGACTGGGAAGTGTTTCCAGGTGATGGGGGATAAATCATGGAATTTCAGGTGATTGAAAGAAGCTTTTGGACTGGAAAACCAGGAAGAAAGGGTGGAGGGATTGAAAGGATGCTAGATCATTTGGAAGTTTGGTTTTTCCTCCATTTTCACTCAGCTGCCTAGAACCATCTTCTGTGAGCTTGCAGTGAAGCACTATGACATAGAACAGGAGGGGAGGACGGACCCGGCCGGGAGGAGGGGGAGACAGTGAGAGTCATAGGATGTGAAGAGGGAGAAAAGCAGGGTGGGAGAAGCAGAATAAGGAGACAGAAGAGAGATGGAATAAGGGGATGGGTGATATGATAGAATGAGAGCAGTTGGCTCGAGAGAATACAGATGTGCTCATAGGTTTGCATATAGAAATTGTCAAATTTCGGCATTGATTTTGACAATATGACTGTTCATGAAAAAATGTGATGGTTCTGTAAGGATAGTGATCATATGAAGCGCTATGTTTGAAGAGGAGTCAAATAGGCCTGTAGTGAAAAAAATGAACATACCCTGTGTGAAGCATGGTGGTGGCTCACTGATGTTTTGGGGGTGTGTGAGCTCTAAAGTCACAGGGAACATTGTGAAAATTGATGAAGGCAAGATGAATGCAGCATGTTATCGGAAAATGCTGGCAGACAATTTGTATTATTCTGCACGAAAGCTGCGCATGGGACACTCTTGGACTTTCCAGCACAACAATGACTCTAAGCACAAGGCCAAGTTGACCCTCCAGTGGTTACAGCAGGAAAAGGTGAAGGTTCTCGAGTGGCCTTCACAGTCTCCTGACCGTAATACCATGCTTCACAGTGCAGTTGGACAATGTCCTCAAGCATAGTGCAAAGCCAAAAACTTTCAAGGCAAATAAGTGGAATGTTTAGAAATGGCCAAGTCAATCACCTGAACTGAATCCATTTGAGCATGGATTTCACTTGCTGAAGGCAAAACCGAATGCAATATGCTTCAAGACTAAGAAGGATTGCTGTAGTAAAGCCCTGGCAGAGCATCAATATGACAGAAATTCAGCCTTTGGTAATGTCTATGGTTTTCAGACTTCAGCCAGTCATTGACTACAAAAAATGTCCAACAAAGTATTAAAACTCACAATTGCATATTCATTTTAGTCATTTAGTAGACATGCTTATCCAGAGTGACTTACAGTACAAGGACATCTCCCTGGAACAACTTAGGGTAGTGCCTTGTTCAAGGACCCAATGACATTTGGCTCAGTTGGGAATTGAATCAGCAACCTTCCAGCTACAAGTCAGACTCCCTAACCATTCAGTCATCTAAACCTGCCCCCCAAAGTGAATTCATGATTAAGTTATTTTGTCCAAATAATTATGAGCCCCTAATATATGGGGAACACATACAGTGCAACTGGAAAGTATTCACAGTACTTCACTTTTCCCATAATTTGTTGTTACACCCTTATTCCAAAATGGATTCAATTCATTATTTCCATCAAAAATCTAGACACAACACTACATAATGACAATGTGAAACAATTGTGTTTGAAGTCTCCAAATTTATTAAAAATAAATAATAAAAAAACAGCTGTACGTAAGTATTCAAAGCCGCTGCTCACTACTTTCAATACTTTTCTCAAGGCCACTCACAGAGTTATAGCCACTCCTTTGTAATCTGAACTGTGTGCTTAGGGTCGTTGTCCTGTTGGAAGATGAACCTTCACCCCAGTCTGAGGTCCAGAGCGCTCTGGAGCAGGTTTTTGGCAAGGATGTCTCTGTACATTGCTGCATTCATCTTTCCGTTGATCCTGACTAGTCTCCCAGTTCCTGCCGCTGAAAATCATGCCCACAGCAAGATGCTGCCACCACCATGCTTTGCTGTAGGTATGGTATTGGCCAGGGGATGAGTGGTGCCTGGTTTCCTCAAGACATGACGCTTGACATTCAGGCCAAAGAGTTCAATCTTTGTTTCATCATACCAGAGAATTTTGTTTGTCACGGTCTGAGAGTTCTTCAGATGCCTTTTGGCAAACTCCAGGCAGGCTCTCATGTGCCTTTTACTGAGGAGTGGCTTCCATCTAGCCACTCTACCATACAGGCCTGATTGGTGGAGTGCTGCAGAGATGGTTGTTCTTCTGGATTCTTTCCAAATCATGTTTAATTAACTGAATTTAGCACAGGTGGACTCCAATCAGGTTGTGGAAACATCTCAAGGATGATCAGTGGAAACAGGATGCTGAATTATTAATAATAATTAATTGAATACATTTCGGAAAAAGGGTGTAACATAAAAAAATTTGAAAAAGGTGACGCTCTGTGAATACTTTCCGAATGCACTGTATGTAAATTCCCTCACCGTTCACCCGATTTGGATGTGAGAATACCCTAAACTTAAACTGATTGTCTACACTTTGAGCTCATGTTAATTTGCTTAATTTCAACTCCAAATTATGTTGTGGTAGACAGCTGAAAGTGAGCAAGCGGGAGATTAAATTAGTAGCCCTGTGCTCTCACCACATCGACCAAAATATAGTCTGAGGCTAGCACCAGTATCTTCCTAGTTAAGCCATGTCTTTGTTAGTGCCAGTAATGCAGTGTAGGCGGAGATGAACTCCTCATATCAAAAGCAGGATGACAGTTCCTAATACTGCCAGAAAGTCTTCCACATGGATTCTCTGGGCTTGTATAAAAGTTTGCAGACGTGAAGACTTATCGAAGGATGACAACAATGTTCATTATTTAAAGATTTTGCCTGTGTTGCTAACTGTACCTGGTCCTAAAGATGAATCTATATCACATTAGGTTATGGAAAATGGTAAACCTCCCTCAACTCTCAGAATTCATGTCTTTGGTAATGGCTATATAAAATGCAATTGCCTTCAAGAATGTTTTAAATATTTGTTGGTATAAAAGGGAACCATGTAAACATTTTAGAATTTCCACAGTCCTGAAAGGCGTATGAGTCCGAAAATCCATCGTCCTCCCTTCAAGAACATCTTTTTCTTTATTTCCCACCCTTCCTTGCTCCACACTTCTGATCATCGCTGTGAGTGAGCAATTTATTTCCTTTATTTCCTGGTATCAGCAATAAACAACGAACACTATTAAGCCCGGCAATCAATACAGGAACATCAGCGCTCTTACAGAAACCTCTCCACACAATAGATTTATATGCTCTGCCCAGCTACATAAATCAAATTTTCATTCATTAAATTAAAAACTTGATTGATAGCAGCAAGAAACATGGAGCATGTACAAAAAGGCATTATATGAAGAAGATAAATATTGGTTTTAGGGAAAATTGCAACGAACCTCAAATGTAATTTTCAAAGGAGTTTTGATAGAATGTACGTTTTCCTGGTTAATACTTTTTACCTTGTTTGTTCAACTTCGGAAAGTTACTGTTCATCAATCTACGCTCAACCTTTCTGATAACAAAGAAATGGCCAAGATAACAAATAAGTGTGAACACAATGTGACTGCAAGGGTTTTTTCTTTATACAGTAGGAATGGGCTCAAAGAAGAAATTGCCATTTCATTTTAAGGTCAAACATCGTGGTGCACTTCCAACCTTACCTCCACTGTCATAACTCTGTGAGGATTACAAACATGTAAAGATAAACTGCTCAATTCCAAACCTGAAACCCAATAGTATATAGAGAGTTACATTCAGATGGTGTCGCCTTAGAATACAGTGCCATGACTTGACATATATACAGACAGCGTCAGATATTTGTAAAGGCTGATGATGATGGGAGTTTCTTTAGAGAAGAGAGAGACAGAGAAAAAGGGGAGGGTGTTGAGGGGAGTAACAGCATCAATCACGCCTGGAGAGTTAAGGAGGCACTGAGAGAAGGGATGGAGAGGAGAAGAAGAGCAGAGGATGGTTGTGTGTGCATGTGAGGGGTGGGGGTGTTCTTCCAAGGGCGTTTAAGAGAGCTGTTATACGAGAGTGATCTACTGAGCTCTGTGTCATTGGTTAAACCTACCCACCAAGTGCACAGAAGACACTACATAGTGCAGTACTTTGAGCAGGACGCTATGGCAGTCCATATATGTAGATATACACTGTGGGCTGTAAAGGAGGTTTTTCTAGACCCATGCTTCTTCTAGAGCATGAGTATTCAAATTTGTTTGTGTGCAGTTCTCCCGGACGATTCCATAATTTCCCACCAATCACCTGTCTTGTTTTCTGCTCACTGTCATCAGCTGTCAGCAATCAATTAATTGTCGTTATCAGTTATGGTTGCCTGTATGGTGAATCTATGCTTGTTTGGTTAGTAATATCCTGTTCTAATGTACAGTATAATGCACAGTCCGTGTCACACCACGATAAGAGTGCTATGAGTATTCATCATGAGAAGGTTAAAATCTACGTAAACTCAGCTATAAGCTCCATAAATGTACAAGTGAGTGACTGTCACCTTGCAGGCATAACAATTTATTATATGGCTTAGGTGTTTGTTTCTTTATGCACAGTCTAAAATAAAGTGAGTACCGGGAATTCCTGTTAACGTCAGCCGCATTCTCTCCACTGCACTCGTCCATTATTCCATTATTACACATACAGTGCCTTGCGAAAGTATTCGGCCCCCTTGAACTTTTTGACCTTTTGGCATTTCAGGTTTCAAACATAAAGATATGAAACTATATTTCTGTGAAGAATCAACAAAAAGTGGGACACAATCATGAAGTGTAAAGAAATTTATTGGATATTTCAAACTTTAAAAAAAATAAAAAACTGAAAAATTGGGCGTGCAAAATTATTTATAAGTTAATACTTTGTAGCCCCACCTTTTGCTTTGATTACAGCTGTAAGTCGCTTGGGGTATGTCTCTAGACTGACATTTTTACCCATTCCTCCTTGCAAAACAGCTCGACCTCAGTGAGCTTGGATGGAGAGCGTTTGTGAACAGCAGTTTTCAGTTCTTTCCACAGATTCTTGATTTGATTCAGGTCTGGACTTTGACTTGGCCATTCTAACACCTGGATATGTTTATTTGTAAACCATTCCATTGTAGATTTTGCGTTATGTTTTGGATCATTGTCTTGTTGTAAGAGAAATCTCCGTCCCAGTCTCAGGTCTTTTGCAGACTCCATCAGGTTTTCTTCCAAATGGTCCGGTATTTGGCTCCATCTTCATTCCCATCCATTTTAGCCATCTTCACTGTCCCTGCTGAAGAAAAGCAGGCCCAACCCATGATGCTGCCACCACCATGTTTGACAGTGGGGATGGTGTGTTCAGGGTGATGAGCTGTGTTGCTTTTACGCCAAACATAATGTTTTGCATTGTTGCCAAAAAGTTTGATTTTGGTTTCATCTGACCAGAGCACCTTCTTCCACATGTTTGGTGTGTCTCCCAGGTGGCTTGTGGCAAACTTTAAACAACACTTTTTATGGATGTCTTTCAGAAATGGCTTTCTTCTTGCCACTCTTCCATAAAGGCCAGATTTGTGCAGTATATGACTGATTGTTGTCCTATGGACAGACTCGCCCACCTCAGCTGTAGATCTCTGCAGTTCATCCAGAGTGATCATGATTGAGGTATGGGATATGACTGGGCCATTCTAGGAAGTTTTAAACTACATTTTAAACTGCTCCAGTGTAGCTCAGGCTGCGTGTTTAAAGTCATTATCCTGCTGGAAGGTTAACCTCTGTCCCAGTCTCAGGTGTCTTGCAGACGGAAACGGGTTTTCCGCTCGAATTGCCCTGTATTTGGCTCCATCCATCTTGCCCTGATTCTTGACATGTTTCCCAGTCCCTGCAGATGAAAAGCCTTCCCCCAACATGATGCTGCCACCACCATGCTTCACAGTGAGGATGCTGTTCTCAGAGTGATGAGTAGTGGTGGTTCTATGCCACACATAGTGTTTTTCGCTAAAGGTAAATATGTTCAGTTTTGGTCTCATCAGATGAGAGATTCTTTCTCCATGTTTGCTGTGTCTCCCACAGGCAAACTCCAAACGATTTGATATGTTTTTTTTCAGCAATGGCATTCTCCTTGCCACATTTCCATAATGCCCAGCTCATGGATGGTTTCTCCCATCTTAATTCCTACTAAAGCCTAGCTCATTTAACATTGTTATATCGGTTGCTTCTCTGACCAATGTTCTCTTTACCTGGCCACTGAGTTGTGGTGGATGGCCTTCTCTAGGAGTCATGGTTGTGCCATATTCTTTAAATTTTTGATGTTCAATGTTTGGGATCTTTTTTTACAGCCCAACGCTGATTGGTGCTTTTCAGAACTTTATCCCAGACTTGGTTTGATAGCTCCTTTGTCTTCAGGATGCTGTTTGTTTACATATTATTAATATTTATTTATACTGAGACAACAACCTGAGACAAGAGTCTCTTTTACAGTTGTGCCTTATGAAACAAAAATATAAAAACAACAGCCAAAAATAAAACAACAAAAGTATAAAATTGAAAAGAAACCCCATCATTAATAATAAAAAACAATACACATTAACAGAAACATTCATAGATAACAATAAAAAGGTAATGTTACTAATGTTAATGGTAATTTAGATTCACCAACCAAAGTCTGAACCTTCTAAATGACAAGGAGTCCCAGCCAACTGAAGTGTAAAACTTGATGTGTGTTATAGTTTGAACTCGTAATAATGCGAAAGGCTTCATCATACACTGCATCCAAATGTTTCAATCCTGAAGCTGACCTATGCTTATATATACTGTAAAATGCATCACCATAATCATAGACTGACATAAAATGGGCTGTACAATTTCCTTTCTATGCTGTGAATAAAAACATTATTTTTTTCTGTTTTAAAAATCCCATTCATTTAAACTTAATTTCAGAGCCAAAAATCACATGAAATACGTTCTGAGGGAACTATTTTGTAAAACCAAAATATGTGAAATATGAACATATGAGAGGGTGAATTACATTTGTAGGAAACTAAATTGAACACTCGAATAACGTTAAATATGAACCTATGAAGATCATGACGTAGCATGTAAATAGCGTACTTTCTGCTAGGGTGGAGGTCGGGGATGGTGGAAGGACGTAAAATGTAAAAAAACTAGATACCGTATGTTGGCATTTAACGTAATTCAGGTTTTCAAAATAGTTTCCTGAGAATGTAATTTGGGAGAAATTCAGAGATATATGGTTGTAATTTCATCTTGCTTACAAAATTCCCAGGACTTTATAGGTAGCGACCCATTCTAAAACAGAGCTGTCAGGAATAGTAATGTTAAGATCACCCAAATGTAGATATTTGGATCTAGACTTGGATTAAACAACAAACTGAGGTCTACAAGTCCATTTTGTAACAATTGAAAGTCAGTCTGCAGGAGTGTAAATGCTTGTTTAAGAGATGGCTCTCTAACAAACTTTTTCTGGCCTTCCAGAATCCGGTGAGATCATTTTGAGATCATGTGACACTCCTTGCACACTGGTGGACTCTGCCTAATTATGTGAGTGCTGAGGACATTTGGTTGAGCCATAGTTTATTTAAGGGTTTCTTAGCATGAATACTTATATAACCAACCAATGTCCAATCATTTCTTTATTTAATGTATGTGTCACAAAAAACACATTTTGCAACAAATGGTAAAAATACAAATACAATCCTATTTCATTGTGGCAGTTTATGGTTCAGTGATCATTAAAATTCTGCCTAAACAACACTCCTGCTTCGCTCTCCTCACTACCCAGACAAACCATGACGGAATGAAGGACCAACACAGGAAGAGGAAGGAACCAACACACACACCCATGATGCAATGTGTTAGAGAGGCTGGCAGCTAGGGAGTACCGACCCCTGTACTTTTACCGGTACCGACCGAATCACGTCGGTGTTACCGGTATTACTCGCGAGATTACCTCACATCTGCAGCTTGTCAATCGTTTTGTTCTCCATTGCAGCGTGATGCAGACAGGCGATTTTTACTTTGTATCTTTACATTAACCATAAGCCTTACCAAACCCTTACCCTAACCTTAACCACTCTGAAACCTTGCTATTAAGCCCATCTAAAATACAATTTTTACTTTCAGTCATTTAATTAATCATAAGCCTTACCCAAGCCCTTACCCTAACCACTCTGAATTAAACCTTGCTGTTAAACCCATCTAAAATATATTAGAAGAACACGTTTCACTGAAATGCTACGTCATGATGCTTCCAATTTAAATACACTCATTTTGAAACGTGCTGAGAGACACGAAAAGGAAGTGTGTTAAAAAACACGGAAAAAAACGAGAAAATTGTGTCCGTGTACACGAATCAACATATATAAATTGTGTGACAAATTACAATATATTACGTGAGAATGCGTTGGTTAGTAACCTCATGCCTAACCTTAACAGTGAATGTTGTAATCATGGTTGTAATATAATTAATTAGACTGCTATGGAATGTGTTCCGGGGCATTCCAGTTTACGAATACAGGAACCCCCACCAGCAGGAGAACGCCCATTTGAGAAGGGTCCAGCTGCGGCCTGTAGCCGCTCACGCCCCTGCTCACGCCACGCCCCCGCTCATGCCAAGCCCCTTGACTAACCTTAGTAGCTAGCGCTAGCAAGTATGTCGCTACTGTAGTAGCACAACATAATGATTACATCTCCAAATACATCCATTATTTGTTTAACGTTAGTAAATACTTTAGACAATAAACGGCGTGGAGTGAACAGCGACAGTTTGTTTGTGTTGTTGTAGCAACCGGTAGCAACACTGCACGTTCATGAGCACAAGTATAGTTCGTTCTCTTAATACATCCAATGGTATACTTGGCGAACTCATGATCTCGCCGTTTCAATGTCTAAAAATATTCACTAACGTTAAACATTGTGTTTTCGTTGTTCCTTATCGTTTACATGCTTATCTAAATAAACGATGGATGTATTTAGACAACCAAGGAGATGTAATCATTATGTCGTGCTACCAAAGTATCTAGAGTACATTCTAGCTAGCAAGGTTAGCCAAGGCGTGGCGTGAGCGGGGGGCGTGGCGGGGGCGTGAGTGGCTACAGGCCGCAGCTGGACCATATTGCTGCAGTTGGATGATATTGGAGCCGAAAGCGGTCAGAAGTGTGGCTACACTTTTCTAAAATTGATACTACCAGAGACAACACTTGTTGTAATATTTGCGATGTGATATAGAAAGCAAGCATGGCAACACATCAAACCTAAGGAAACACCTTCTCAAACAGACAACTCTTTGTAATATTTGCGACGTGATATGCAAATAGAAACTTAATTAAAATTGCCCGCAGCTATCAATGGTAGCTCTGAAGACGTTGAGCCCTCCAGGGACAGAACTTCAGGGGAGCCAGCATAACATCAAATTCTTTGTCATGTTCAGGTAAAATAATACCTACAGTAGTTGGATAAATTGTTGTTGGAGATAAATGGGCTTTTTCATTACTTTATCATTATAGCATCATTATCATAAGCATTTTATGTGTATCAGCTTAGCTAACTAGTCAACATCAAGCGTAAATGTAATCAATTAAGCAATCAGATTTTAATGTATAAACATATGTATATTTTATGTGCTGCCACCTTTAGCCACATCTCTTTAGATTTTCTAAGTACCGAAATAATTACCGTTGGGTATTGGTATCGAATTCAAGGTATTGGTACTGGTATTGGTTCAAATGCGAACGGTACCCAACCCTACTGGCAGCGCAAGCAAACCTCAGCTGAGGTCCGTTTCCAATGGCTAAAAAAGAGGCCGCGCCTCCATCACCAAAGCCTGAGGTCCTACTTCTTGTGTCAGTGCCCATTGCCCAACTCCTACGCATGCCCCAGAGTCACCTGCTGAGGCTGTGGCTCCACCCCCAACTCCTCAGCCAGGACCTACTGCTCCGCCTACACTGCCGGAGTCTGCAGCTTGGCCCCCTCGGGCCTGTGCCAGCTGCACCGCCCACACTGCGGATGACTGCTGTTCCAGGTCCTCAGGCGCCTCCCTCTGGTCAATACGGACCTTTATTCCCATCTTCACATTCTGGACTCCGTCTAAGTATCTCTTTGCACACACCTGCCAATCGTTTCATCATTATCAGTTACACCGGCCTTCAGTTTCATTAATTGTGGCCTCCATATATACTCTGTTTTTTGTAGGTTGTGTGTGCCTTATTAAATGCTGTAAGTCTGCCATGCTGTCACACGATATTCTTTATTATTATTGTTCCACCATGTTTAGTGTGTATTACATTTGTTATTTTGGGAAGTACTGTTGCCCATATACCATTGTGGCAGTTTATGGTTAGGGGATCATTAAAATTCTGCCTAAACAACACACTTTCATCACTACCCAGACGAACCATGATGGAGGGTGCAGGACACTGTTTGTTGAATGTATTCACTATGTTCCCCTAACTGTATTTTATTCATGCCTTTGTAACAGCATTGATGCACTATGGAACGGTACACACACTCACACACATTGTGACAATACGCAATTGTCTTCTGGCGCAGCATTCTGGGAGTGTGATGAATGCATTCATCCAGAGCAGGTCGAGGGGCAAGTATAAAGACTGCATTTGAATTGGACAGTTGAACTGCACTGTGCTCACAGTAAATAGTGTAGTTATAGTCAATTATATGGCCATATATGTCCCTTCTAACCCAGAATGCCCTCTCTATCCCTGCCCAGTCTACCTCTCCATCTCTCCTCAGCCTGCCCTCCACATCTCTCCTCAGCTCCTAGCAGGCCAGTTAGCCAGCAGAGTGAGAGTCGGCCGTGCCCGGGGATATGCCGCATGGGGACCATTACTAAAGCTTAATGATATAACAAGCGTTCTCAATTCTATTGCTTGCAGAGACGGGATTCATCTGTGTGTGTTTTTGGGAGTTGTGTGTCCGGCTGTAGCCTGGTTGATTACAGTGCAGAGTACAGATTAATCACAATGCTGTAGCAGACACCTATACCCAGCTCTCTACTATAAGAAGGACATTTAAAACTGTCATACACATTTCTCATCTCAGGTTAAGAATGGTCTAACAGCACGACTCCCGTGAGGGAACGGATGCAAGCTTGTTGGCATGTAAGGTGTGGGACCCACTGTGGGTGATGGTAGGTTTGGGATTTGATGGAGAAAAAGTGGAATTCACAACATGTGCCCAATGACTTATTACCTCAGGCAGGGTGTTGATCGTTTGACAATGTCCGGTAGTCTTATGATTGAGGTAAGGAGGAAAAGTTGTATTTGTTTATATGACTGCATGCACTGCACGTCTAAGTGTGTACAGTACTTCATGGAAAGGGTCATTTCTGTCAATGAGGAAAACAGCATAATTGTCACAGCTTAGGCCATGGCAGGTGCCAATCGGGACTTATTAGACTGATTGCTCGTTTGTTATGTGTGCAGTTCTCATGAACAATGACATAATTTCCCACCAATCACCTGTCTTGTTTTCTGTTCACTGTTATCAGCTTACGTGTATTTAGTTCCTGTGCACCTCAGAGGGTGGACCTTATCACACACACCCTTGCAGCTCCTATCATCGTGTCACACCAGTCAGGGCAGCAGCGGGCCACTGTCACCCCATCTAAGACTGTTCGGGAGAGTCCAAGATGGGGAGATACTCTTACTCCCTCCAAAAGGTTTTTTGTGGAGGAGGAGGATTTCTACCACCTACCCGGGCCACACATCAGCCTGCCCGGGTCTTCCAACCTTAACTATGAGGACGGTGGTCAACCCGTGCTCTACAGCTCCACCCCCTGCTGCTGTGTCTTCCCCAGCAGCCATGGAAGAGACTCCACCCCCTGCTGCTGTGTCTTCCCCAGCAGCCATGGAAGAGACTCCGCCCCCGGGTAAGTCACACAAGCCCATTTATGACTATGTGTGTTTGATGCAGGCTGCGTATTGCATGGCTCTGCCTCCAACTCCTCCTCCGGAGCTTGCGGTTCGGCCCCGTTCGCAAGTGTCTGCAGATCCAGCTCCACCACAAGTGACTGCGGTTCTGCCTCCCCCACGGTGAGAGAATACAGCTCCGCCCCCTCAGCTGGTGCACACCGCATCACCTCCACGGCTACTGACTATAGCTCCGCCCCATCTGCCTGCAGACCCGCCGCTTCTACTGGTGCCTGCTGCTTTACCCAGTACCTGTGGCTCCACCCCTTGTTCTGGAACCAGCTAAGACGTACCCGTATGCCTCCCTGGGTGTCGGTTTCCAATGCCCTTTCCCTGTGCTTGACTTTCACATCCGGAGACCGCTCCTTCGGGGGGAGTACTGTCACAGTTCAGGCCATGGCAGGTGCCAATCAGGACTTATTAGGCTGATTGCTTGTTTGTTATGTCTGCAGTTCTTCCGGAAAATCATTTCCCACCAATCACCTGTCTTGTTTTCTGTTCAATGTTATCAGCTGTCAGCAATTCATTCATTCCTCTGTGTATTTAGTTCCTGTGTTTGCCCATTGTATTTGTCGGTTATTGTTCCCTGTAGCTTGAATGTCTGCTGTTTGCCATGTTTCCTGGATTAGGAGTGATTTGTCCTGAGAAGGTTTAAATCTACTATATCCAGTGATTACGTATCCGTGTTCATACTATGTTAATGTACTGTGAATTCATTCTTCCTGAGAAGGTTTAAATCTCTGTAAACTCAGCTCTTGCTTTCCATGTTGTTGGTACCAGAGCCGGCCCAAGACATAAGCGAAACCTGTTTGCCTGGCAACTTTATTTTGTGACCGCAACACACTGATTTGTCAGTTCAAAATAACAGCGCTCGTAATTCATTTAAATAATCATTGTTAATTCAATGCATAGACAGGTAGTGGGTCCATGTTCATTTGCTGCTAAAATTATTCTATTTTTGGATTAAATAGACTCTGTGAATGTATTTCAAATGTAATTGTGTTTTCACATGTGATACTGACAATAAATTCAATCAAATTGTGTGGACAACGTATTTGTCACGGTTGTTATTATGAAGTTGTTATTAAAAATATGTTAAATGCATTGTTTCCTATCACATATTCCTATTGTTCATTTAAATACACAATACAATTGCATTTGGTTACAATTCACTAGCTTTATAGTCAGTTGACAATAGTTATTGCAATGTATTAAAACGAGTGCTATTATTTTGAACTGACAAATCAGAGTTTGTGTTGTGGGCACAATATAATGTTGGCAGGCAAACAGGTTTTGCTTATGTCTTGGGCCGGCTCTGGTTGGTACCACTTTAGAGTGCCATGAGTATTTCTGGCTTGTGAGGCATAGAGATGTATTATTTTGGGCTTTACTGTCGCCTCTGCTGTTAGATAGGCTACTGGCTTTCATTCAGTTTTAATTCACATTGCATGTTCTTCAATAAAGTGAGTAACATGAATTCCTTTTGTCAATCTCCTGCGTTCTCTCCACCACATTAAAATGATCCAGGGGGGTGCAATTGGCGTTGCCAAAGTAACTGAGCAACAGACATGTCCACTGTATAATTGTTATTTATTTAACCAGGTAAGCACACTCCAAAAAACAACTCGTATTAGTAGCAACAGTCTGGGAGCATTAGTATTGACTACTCCTGCTCATGGACGGTCACAATGTGAAACCAATCAAATGCGTGTGTCTCGTGGGCACTGCGTGAGAGTTGGCAGCTATGGATATGGACTCTTAAGTGTTTTTATGAATATGTATTGATATTTTGTATTTATGTTAATTGTGTTTTCATATATATTTAGGGCCAGTACTTATGTACTGTTTTAGTTTATTCTGAATATAATATGTATTATAAAGTGTGTTTATATGGTAAGCTACACCACCCTCTGGACTCCGGTAGCAAGTCAGGTCTGGATTGGATGGAAATGGTTTGAGCTGGTTTGAGCTGGTTAGATCTAATTGCAAATTGTGATCAGATGGGGTTAACTAGTACTCTGTAGGTTTAAGAGCTCATGGGTCCAGAGGGTGGTGCGATTCATTGATGCTCCTAGGTCATACGTTTTGATCTATTGTCATGTCGTTTTGGTTACTGTCATCCTGGGAAGTTGTACACTTTATCCGTATGTAAGTAGAGTGTTAGACTAAGTATGTTAGCTTTAGTCAGGCATACGTCTATGTGTTTAGCTCTACGCATAAATGCTATATGACAGTATAATTAACAGATACATTTGTTGTGTCTCCTGTTCCTCAGTTGAGAATTTGCCTACGCTCTGTTTCAGTTCCTGTTGTTTAAAGCGTAGTATCAGCTATTATAGCTTGTTGTGCGTACTCGCTACATTTTCATCTAAAAACCAAAAACCAGCATACAATAGGCCTTCTGTGGAACCGGTTTGACACCCCTAACCTCTAGGTAACCTTGCCACCAATGTCCTGACCAACATCTCAAAGAATTGCAGGTAGGTCCTAACACATAAAATGGATTTATATTCTGGGAAGTCAGCTTGTTCTCCTACAACTAAATGTCTGCCCTGCAGCGGTACAAATTAGATTTCACCTGAAGGTTTTAAGATGATCAATTAAACCACTTATACGTTTGTAGGAATAAGGTGTAAAAGTTCAAAACTCTATGTTTGTAATCGTACAGAGACAAGCAGACACATACGCAAACACAGAGGCACACACACCTACATACTCAGAGCGTAGTGTAAACAGTATTGACAGAGAGATATGTATACGTTTATGGTTTATGACCTCAGCAGTTTCTGTGTTCCAAACACACTGGCCTTAAATTATCATGGGAGGCGTCCTTGGAGAAGTCAACATCTCATTTCACTGAGGAGTGCACACACACACACACAGGAGGGCAAACGCACACTTGTTCACACATCTCATTTCACTGGGGGTCTTAAGAAGGCTAGGTCAGCGGAGCGTGACCACAGAGTCATACTACTCCAAATCAGCAGGAATTGACCTGCAGAATCACATAAACAATGCACACATACAGTATGTTCAGTTGTCTGTTTAGGGGAGAGAGCATTTGTACATCCCCCTATGTATGCATTTCTGCGTGCCAGTTTAAGCAGTGTGTGTCAGATTCAGATTTACGTGTCTATGTCGAGATCTGTTGTCCCCACGAAGACGGTAAAACCAGACAAATTGCTCCACAGAAAGGTCTATGGCCAGTACCTGCAGGAACAATGTGGCTCTTGGTTACGTTTAAACACAGGTTGTTGAGGTTGGGTTTAGGATTAGGGTTAGCAGATGACAGGAAATTTGGATTTCTGTTTTTTGGTCCCTATGAGGATGGAAAAACAAAGATGTGCGTGTGTGTGAGTGAGCATGTGGCCGTTAGCCTGTGCAGTGTCTGAGCACTGACTACATTTCAATCTCCTCGTTTAGCCGTTTGTAGATAGATTGTGTCAGCAGAGAGTGCAGCATCACTGAGCATTGAAACACAGTTTTATGTTACATTACTTAGTTCAGTGGAGAGTACTGCCATTCTGATGTACAAGACTTTGTCCTGCCGGTGCCAATGTTGTTTTGGTCTATCCACGACCAGTGATATTTTCCTTGCAAATTGAGAGCTGGAGAATTCTGTCATCCATAAATCTACCCTCAGGTGCAACTGCTATGAGTAAACTCTGTTATAATTGTGTTGCAATCCAGTAGGGTTTCCAGCCACTCTGCCCAGAAAAAGTGAAAAGGCAGGTTGCTGCAGAAATGTAAATTCCTTAAAATAAATGTTACCAAGCTAAATAAGTACATTTTTTAAGCACAGTGTTGCACGTTTTTTACAGTTTCGAAGCATTTTATTTTTCTTTACTTTTGGTCACGAATTGAAACGGGTTTAAAAAGGTAAGCCTTTCATGGGTCAAGGTTGATTGTTCACATCTGAAGAATTGCTTTGTAAGTACCAGGACTAATCGATTAATAATATATTACGTTTAACTTCAGTGAAGTTTACTTTAGGTTCCTACAAATGGCTATCATTATGCTGAAATGAAAACATGATTTAATCGTAAACCAGGCAACTCGAAAGCATTTAGTTATTCACACTGTGGATTGCTTTTTCAGTTTTAGGAAAAAGTTAATAAACTGCTTTGATTTGTGCAGAACTTAAATTAATTTCAGAGAAAAAAGACTGACACGCACCCATGTGATGAACCGCAAAGCCATTGAAGCATCCTCTCATCACTGAACGTATTTATAAACCACGCATCCCCGGTACCCTGTCCCGGATGTATCTAATATTATAATTATCACCTGAGAAATCACGCTTTTCCCGCCCACACGTCCCTTTCCGCACTATTCATTGGCTGACTTTTAAAAGATTCATGTAAGTGCCCGTCTATTGGTAGCATCGGACACAGTGATTTCATAAAGCATTTCTTTTCTAACTTGTGTAAAGGGATGAATACGTCTGGCACTCTAGAGACACGTCTACACAATACGCTAACTCGACCACTATTTCAATTTCAGTCAATGGAGGAATAGGTGTTTTTTGGGTCCGTGTATTCTATGAATGTGAGTACAGTAATTTGCTCTTTTAATTGTTCAACGGAGTTGGATACAATCCGGACCGCGCGCGGATAGGATGCGCAGAACATACTGTTAGAAAGTTTCGGTTCTCTGTGAAAACTGAACACGTTTCTTATTTTAACTGTTCTATGTTTTTTCTATGGGTTCTATTCTAAGCTTGTACAATACATTTGTGGAAGGCTACTAAACGAGGCTTTAGTGGAAGTATATAGGGTGAATTGTCCTAAAGTCGGACACTGCCTAATGGGACAACTGGTCTAATGTTTTTAGGTCCCCCATAAAAACATGAATGTCAGTGAAACTATTGGTTAGCCTTAGCTGTGGTGTCATGTGATCAAAATAATTTATTTTCTGAACGTGTTAACTAATGTATGCTTTATATCGCAATATATCACAAAAGTCTATAATGCAAAAATTGTCGCACATTAGGGCAATTCACCCTATCAAATGTTGGCGGGACGGCGTAGGATGAAGCTGGGGTTGCATCTCATTTCGCATACTATACTACAAGTATGTACTGCACCGAGGATGGTAAAGTACATTTTAAGTATATAGTAAGCAGGGGTGTAGTGGATGGTAAACGGAGGTTACCCACCTTTTTATTTTTGAAATAGCGTTTACTCAACTTTTCATTTAGTTATTTACCATTTACCCACTTAATATTGTGTTGTCTGAGTTTTTCGACGCTGAAAACGTTCATAGTATTGATGTAAATTCTAATTGCACCAACCCTAAATTCTAATTGACAACATTTGGAATCATGAATTCTAATTGCACCAACCCTAAATTCTAATTGACAACATTTGGAATCATGAATGTTTACTGCGCAGACTGAATGTGCCTCCAACTGCGCGTTCATGAACTATTTTGTTTAGCAGGGCTCATCTCCTGAGTGCGCGTGACGGCAGAGACGCAGCAGACGAGGTGATAAAGATAACTTCGTTCTGAAATACTATATTAACTAACTCCTGTGCCTGTTTTAGAAATAGAAAAACTCATCCAAAACAAACCAGACACTTGGAAAATGATTGTTCAAAACGGTAAATAATGGTTGCTGATCTGTCTGTCTGTCTGTCTGTCTGTCTGTCTGTCTGTCTGTCTGTCTGTCTGTCTGTCTGTCTGTCTGTCTGTCTGTCTGTCTGTCTGTCCAGTCAGTTAGTAGCTAGTTAGTCAGCATAGCATAGTTAGTAGCTAATACTGTAGCTATATTTTATTTATTTAATAAGAGAATGAAAGTAGTGCAGCAACAGACTAACATGTTAAGTCCTCAAACATATCCATACAATTATCCTTCTAAAGGATAAAAAGTGCTTTGGTTGTGCATATAATGTGTTTTGTTGATAATATATGGCTTCATATTGTCTAACCCATTGAAGAAAGATACTTTGAAACCCTGATTTACAAAGAGCAGTGCTGCAATGTATTGATTCTGTAGTTGATTATTGAATCAAGTGTGCATGAGTGGTTTGGTTGTTATTGGTTGGTACTGGTTTCTTTTGATATTTATGTACATGCATGATCTGTTTATTTTTCAGACAGCTTACTGTATATCCACACTGGTACATGGCAGCATTTTGCTATACATATTTGCATTGCAGCTCAGATTAGATAGACATAAAAAGATCACACATTTCCATATGAAGATTTTTTCAATTGTATTTTTTGTGAAATTGGTGTCTAATCAAAATAACAATTTTAGGATGAATTAACTTATGTGGATTGAAATGCATCTGTATCAGTTCATTTTGTGTCATTTGTAGAAAATGGACACTAGGCCCTTAATATACCTTTATTAAAAGCAGTTAAATTGTAGTTTAAAAATGTAATATTTTCTGGTTGATATAGAGTATAACTTGGTTTAACATGATCAACATGAGGAGTTGATAGTTCTACCATATGTTTTTGAACACTACACCACTGATAGTAAGTATGCCAATATTGGTACATACTAATACGTAAGACATTACAATCAGAAATTGCTTTGCTGGCCAACATTAGGTATTGTTCTACTAATGTTAACAAGAAGATGCCACTAACTTATAAATTGTAGCTAGCTAGTATGGTGAAACATATATATCTTTGTGCTGCAACAGTTAGCCGAACCAATTTAGTTATATGAAGTACAGTTGTTGCTGGTTTAGGATTTAGCTAACGTGCTATCCTGCTCAGCATTTTATGCTAGTTTTCATAAATGTTTGTCTGGTGAAAAGTCAGAAGAAACTTCCCTCTTTCCTTTCGCAGGGGGTTCTGGGAAATTTACCCTAAAAATGCATGCAAGGTTGCATACTACAAAAATCCAGCAGATGTAGTAGACCATCCGGGGACTTTTGGAATACTATGGTTTTTACAAATAGTAATTGTAATCTGGCATACTATATAGTATGCATAGTATGGAAATTAGGACTCTGCCTGGGAGAAAAATATATAATAAGTGTTTGGTGATGCTGAATTGTTTTCTTCAAAACTTCTCTATGTATAGACTCTATACATAACGAAATAATCTATTATTGTTGTATCAATATTGTAGATATAAGTCATGACTATGCAGGCAAAGTGATTTCAAATACATGTATATATGCTATGATAGATTTTGTTCTTGTAATAATGAAAATAATAATTCCTGAATGAAAAACAAGTTCATTTAATTTGATTAAAGCTATGTTCAGTCACCCTGCTGGATAATCAAATATGATTGAATTGCAGGGAAATATGTAAATAAATAGTTTGTACTAAGTGTGAAAACTTGACATATTCTACTTGACAGCAGTTAAGTGTTGTAATTGCCTATCAGTGTGATTGTAGTACCTTGGTTCTGATTACATATGTACAGTCTTTGTGTGTTTATGTGTGTGCGCTTTGCTCCCACTGCTGTTTAGTGTTATGGAAAATCGTCTGATGAAGTAGCTATTATCTAAACTGTTGATTGGTCAGAATGATTATGACTAAGTTCAACTCATTCTGGAACACTACTTTTATTGTTTTTCTTCACTGATGGTGGAATTTGTTTGTGTGTGAGTGTATGTGTGTGTGTGTGTGTGTATTAACGCGGTGCAGTGATGGTGTCCTTCACAGCCAGGAGCCCCATTCAGCTTGTTGTTAAAGTGAAGATGTTGGTGCATGGGGCTTTTTGTCGCAGTCGTATAAAGATCGGAGCACGTTGGGAATGCTTCACAAAACACTTTGCACACTGTATTAGCCTCTTCATGTCTGCATAAATAAAACATAATGCCATGTTTTAATGCGAACAATATTTTCCCAATTTGTCCATGATCATTGTTTTCATAGTTGTGAGGTACATTTTATTGAATGATTAATAGGTTCATTGGAATATTTTCCAATGAAGAAAGCAGGTTTTGGAATATATTTGTTGGAAGATTTGATTTATTTGACACATCACTGACATCATCCGCAGCTAAAACTCAATTGTGACATACTGCACTGCATTACAAACAAAAGTCATATTCCACATACTTTAAAATTTGCTAAACTACGTAGGGAGGGGTGTAGAGGGCATTGTGAGAAGGGACGTCCCAGAGAATGAAATGCGTTTTACTGCAGTGAGCTGCTGTAGTTGTGCCAGGCAGGAGTCCCACAGACCTGTCCCTGAGTCTGAGCTTTGCCAAGTCTAATGTAACAGCAACACTAACATGTGGCGTCACTATGATTTCTTTTCCAATTTTTGGAGATGAAAAGATAAGAAGCAGTGTTTTTCAGACTATTGAGATGCAACACAGATCTTTATCTTTTGTGCAAATATAAAACGGGTGGAAATGAATTGACTTTTAAGAACATTGGGATGCAGCAACTGTCTCATTGCAGTAGAGCTTGTGTAAAACGTTAGTTTGGCAGTAAGCTGGCTTAAAGAATCTGACAGTATCTAAACAAAGGGAGAGAGTACACTATGTAACATATCATGTATTTATTGTTTGTTTTTATTTGTAGTTGAATTATGCCTACACCTATAATTACATCAATCACAGGCAAGCACTTATCAAATATATATTTAATGTTTTTTTTAATATATACTGTACTGTAAAGATTCAATCAAATTTAAGATATTTGGCATAGTAATCTTTCCTAGCACCAAGCTGATCAAATCTGCCTAATTCTGAACCTTGTCTGTGCCACTGGCAGGCAAACCCAGAGTGTGATGCAAATTTGGCATTGGTTGGAGAGGGGGGAGACACAGGATGCGTTTTATCAGGTGGCTTGGGCACCTGCAAAGCCTACTGGGCACCTGCAAATCTTATTAACCCATGTAAGTTCTGGGTTGGACAAGCTGTGTTGAAAAAAAGAACCAGAATGACATTGCGCAGATGACTAGGAGGCAAACTTTTTGCCCTCTTCAACTCTCTGAAATCTAGTGGGAGTTGTAATGAGACAGGTATACAAATTAAATATGAACTATTTGAAATGAGTAGAACAAATTTCAGATCTCATTTATTTCTTCCCGTCCACCAACTTTTATAATGAATCTCACAGTTCTCTAATACAGAGAGTGAGCAGGTTTTTAAACTGCCTGTATTCCCTTGGATCATCAGTCATTATGGACTCTTCTAATGGGTAGAAATGGACACATCTCTCCCCTTTTCCACCATTCATTAAATTCATTAGTAAATGGAGGCAGCCTACACCTTTCTTATCACCTTCTTCCTACATGCACAGACACGCATGGACTCCCAAATGGATGTGCACAGCGCACACACACCTACCCAATCCCAAACACACACACAAGCAAGTTTGTACACACACACGAGTATAGAACACTTTTTGTCAGTGCACACAGCCAGGGGCGCTGTAAAGGGGGGGTAAAGGATGAGGATTCTCGGGGCCCATGACTAAGAGGGGGCCCAGAGAAGCCCTGTCTCAGCTGTGTTGGGGGCCCTGTCAATATTCTTTTCATGGGGCCCAAAATCCTTAGCAGCGCCCCTGCACACAGCTTTCTTTTACCCTAGCCATGTTTTATGTGTGGAGCATGGCAGAAGGCGTGATCCGAACACTGTGACTGTGGTGCTTGAGTGTGTTTTTCTCTGTGTGTAGGTTTGTTACTGTGTGTGTTTGTTGGGGCTGATGATGCTGTTATATCACAAATTGAATTGTTGAGGAGGATGTTAAAGAGCCATTCATCAACCAGCCAGAGACAGAGAAGAATGTTGTGTGTGTACTGTATGTGTGCGTGTGTGTGTACTGTCTGTGTGCATGTGTGTGTACTGTATGTGTGCGTGTGTGTGAGAGAAAAAGCTCTACGCATTAAGTGAATCTACAGCCTTTGGTTCGGTTCAGATGTATCACACAAGGACTGTGAACACGGCTTATGATGTAAACACTGTGAATTCAGTCAGTTGGTAAATCAGGTTGTCATCTTGTATGTGTGGGTCTGGTTTAGTTTGTGTGTGTGTGTGTGTGTGTGTGTGTGTGTGTGTGTGTGTGTGTACTTTTCAAGAGAGGCTGCAGTGTAGGGATGACCTTCTCATACTACATATAGTCTTCTCATATAGTCTGACCATTCCACACTATGTCAGTAAGTTGACTGGTGGCAGACATGCGTAACACCATTTTACAAGGATTTAACAACCTGGTATTTTCTTAGAATAACCATTTCAGGACCAAGTCTGCCCAAATAATAAATAAATAAATAAATATATGCATTAATAAAATTCCTTAAAAATATAAAACTCTACTAGTTTATTAATCACCATTATTTCCCTATTTATTTATTTTTGTGATATTTTATTTCATATTTTGTGAAATTTGTTTCCATATTCTTTTATTTCTGTATTTATTTATTTCCGTATATTATTTATGTATTTCCACATCCTTAAGATAATGAGGAGGCTGTCAAAGTATGTCATGGTGTCACCTTTTTCCCATTGGTTGATTGGAATCAGTGTGACGATCGACTTTACATGCCTAGATTGCTATGACTACTACGTTAGTAGGCTTCATAAATGGCTACATACAGAGGCTCTTGCCAGAGATTTGAGTCTTGGCGTGGAGGGTCTGGCTGAAAGTTTATTGCAGTCATCAGCATCTAACAACTCAGAAGTTGACCCTGCAGTGTAGGAATCTGGATGAAATGTGATCATTTCCTTGATTTTTTGATATACGATTCCGTGAATGCCAGAGTAGACGCCCTTCTCTGACGATTCCGTGAATGCAGTCAGACGCCCTTCTCATACATTGCCAAAATGGATACTGTTAGGGCTGTAACAATAATTTATATGAAACCGAAATCGCGACACTCAGCTCCACAAACCTGTGTCGCGGTCTGAGAAGGCAGAACACACCCCTTCCAACTCTCAGAGTTATCCTTCCTGTCCAGATCTAATGCAACCACATCTTTAAATTACTATTAGTATTATTTGAAGTGAACATAATAAAAAACGTAGACCTACACCACAAAACTAGTTGATGATAAATTATTTAATTTTCCTGTAAGCATCCTCCAATTACGTGTCATCTGACTACCTTTCCAATCATGTGACGCCTACCTGCAAAAGTTGAGCTAGTTGAAGAACGTGTCCGCAGATCATTAAAAAGACTTAAATAATCTTAATTTCGTTTTCAAGAATTTAAGGTCTAAAAATGTCTAAAATCTCGTTTTCTAAGGTCTCAAAGAAATTCGACATTCATGCTATTTTTGTTCAATTGTATTTTGTCGAAAGAAGCCATAAGCGCTTTCTCTGAGCAAAATTTAGTTAGCAACTGCTGGCAGATTGTAGTAATAGCAGGTGATTGCTGCAGCTCCATGAGTTTACCTCACAGCAACGCAGCTACTTTGGTCGTTATAGCTTTGGCTATTCATTTAATTTACTGCCGAGAGCGTGGATGGAACCGCAGAATCCAGACATTACCACAGAATCCAGACATTACCACAGAATCCAGACATTACCACAGAATCCAGACATTAACGTGGAATTCAGCAAAGTATATTTATTTTTTCTATAATTCAAATACAGTCCCGTAATATTAATAACTGTCATTGAGTTTCTCCTAATACAAAATTCAGCAAACACGGAAGTTAATTTGCGCTCTATATATAGGCTATATATGCAGTGTGGTTTCTCTACCGAACTTGGCCAGCATGCGCTTCATCATATCGTTCAAACGTTGTAATGGTTTGATAGCTGACAGCTATAAACAAAAAAATTCCAATCAGACAACACTTGTTTTTCTCCGTTCAATCACTTATCCAAATGCATATAACTAGGCTACTATGTTCCTTCGCCTGAAGTAATTATCTGACGGTCTTGCCAGAGCCATAGAGAGAGAAGAGTTGTGACACTCTTTGATCTCGCTAGTGAGGTGGTCACGTGGTTCATGTAAGAATGTATAGTCCCAAAAAAAAATGAAAACACACAGTAAAATATTTTTCTTATGGTAAATGGTTATTTATGAACTCCCTTATCCTGGTTATTTAGGATTTCATTTAGAACTTTTCAAAACGGGTGAACCATCCATTTTTATTTGTTATAGCAATGATAACACATCGTGTTGTCCCTCATGTTTTTAAGAGTGTGCTGATTTGTCTATTCCTCATTGGGGATAAGGAATATAACGTTCTCCTATTGAACCAACACTTGTGGCTTTGAGTTCTAAAAACGCTGTTCAGATTAATTTTTTTGCTTTTAACTGTGTAGACAGTGTCGAATTAAGTTTCTTCTAAAATCTCACACTGAAATTTAATTAAATTGCTTTCGGTGAACCTCGGTACAGCCCATCCACTCGACGGACACTTTGGACTAGAGGTCGGCAAATTGATCGGCCTGGCCGATTAATTAGGACCGAATATGTGTTTTCGAAATAATTACTTTCTGCTTGCCAATAATGACTGATACTTTTTTGGAGGAAGAACATCCTCTAGTGTTACAAATAGATAGCAAACTCTGTGGAAACTGCATGCAGCCCATCTGTCGTAAGCTGCTCCTTGTCACGTGTCAGCATCTAAGTCTCAAGGACATTTTGTGGCTGCAGAGAAGCCAGGGTAAATTTCGAGATTGAATTTCTCCCCTGAAAGATCAGTTTCATTCTATCAAATCTCCACATGGTTGGTAATATGCTAGAATAGTGGGTAGATGTTTACTGCCTTCGTTCCAAGAGAACTGTTACTATTTATTTTATCAACCTATACTTTTATTTGATCTACCAACTTCTAGATACTATAGAGGCAATCAGGGAAAAGCGGCACATTATAAATTGAAACTTCTTCACAAGGGCCTACAGAATATCAACATTGGTTACTGTCACCAAACGAGTGCTGGTTTAATTGATGTCCATTCGCCAACGCACAATCGTTGTGCACATCTACCTTGTCAAACCATACGTTCCTTTTTCAAAACTATACACAAAATACATGTTTTTTAACCTTCAAATTTAATAAAAAGGCATTTGTGTTTGCAGGGAATATAAGTTGCTAGTGTTGTCAAACACAGTTTTCAAAGTATTTCTGATGTTAAATTTAACAGCAAAAAAACGTGTGACGGTGGCGTAAATAAAGAAGAACGTTTCATTCCTTCTTCCAGGAATGTCCCGGGAGTCTCCCCCATTTTATGACGGCCACAAATAATATATACAATATCCACATCAATGTTTTGTTTAAGCTAAAAAATCAATGTCCAGGATATTGTTTATAATTTGCGGGTGTCAATGAGCCGCACGTATAAAAATACTCTGTTATGATGGTACATGTGGCTTTCTTAACACTAAACAAACAATATACCATATTACGTCTAACTGGGAATACTGTAATTATTTGATAAACATTTTATAATTTAAAATGTACATTACAACCCTCTATCAGGCACATATCAGTAGATACCCAATCTCTGTAATATCAAAATACATTTGCATTTCGGTGCATCTACAGTTATAAAATATGTATATTTTATATATTTATTTATTACATGTACAGCAATGATGACAAAAAAGGTACATAGTAAAATGTTCTTCCCCTTCCCCTCCCCCTTACAGGAAAATCTGTGGGAAGCCTTTGCAAACTGTTAAAATATGAGATAAATGACTTCCATTTGTCAGAGAATTTAGAGTGAGATCCCTTCAAGGAGTACTTAATTTTCTCCAATTGCAAAAAAAAATAGGACATCAGTTAGCCACTGGGAAGCTAAGGGGGGATGACAGGATTTAAACAATATTAAAATCCTGCGTCTAGCTAATAATGATGTGAAAGCAATAATTTCTTTATTGCAATAGAGTCTTTATTATTTAATTTAATCAAGTTAACTGGGATTCCAAACAGAGCAATTAATGGGCATGTAGTCAGGTGAATTTTGAGGGCTTCAGACAAAGTATGGAATACTGAATTCCAGAAGCTATTCAGTTTTGGACAAGTAAAAAACGTATGGTATAGGTCACAGGGAGAGGAGTGACACCTGTCACACACATCCATCACTGCTGGGTAAATTTAGGATAATCTGGACTTTGAGTAATGTACTCTGTGAATAACATTAAATTGAATGAGACCCAGAGAGGCACACGAAGAGGTAGAACTTGTTCTTTTAATTGCCTCTTCCCAGAAAGCCTTAGAAAATACCATTCCCATCTCCTGCTCTCAACCCGATTTAGTTCTATTCATGGACTGGTCATTGCATGACATAATCCAGCAATAGACCCGGGAAATCAAAGATTTCTGTAGGGGTGAGATAGTCAGCAATATATCCCAGGGCTGGGTTGGGGGTATGCAAGGAAAGCCTTCAAATTGATCGGAAACAAAATGCCTCAACTGTTAATAGCGGAAAAAGTGAGATGAAGGCAACTTGTATTAAACAGACATATTGGGAAAACTAGAAAAGACTAAATTTTTTTATAAATCAAAGAATGTTTTAATACCTTTCCCTTTCCAAAAACCGAAGGTTTTGTCATCAACCGATGGGGGAAATGTATGGTTTTTTGTCAATGGGGCCCATGATAGATGCAGAAGAAAACGAAAAGTAGCTACGGAACTGGTACCAGATTTTCAGAGTAGTTAATACTACAGGATTATCAGTGTAACGAGAAGGAGATACTGGGAGAGCAGAGCAAACTAAAGCAGAGAGATGAAGAGAAGCACGACCTACCTTCTAAATGGCACCATGGCATGTTTGGAGCATGTAACCAGAGTAAAATTTTCTGAAGGTTGGCTGCCCAGTAATAGTATAGAAAATTGAGAAGTGCAAGCCCTCCATTGAATATAGATCTCTGGAGTTGAGATCTACTGACCCTGAGCACCTTTTCACCCCAGATAAAGGAAGAAATTGCTTGAATGATTGCCTTAATAAAGGACTTTGGCAGGAACAACGGTATAGAATTAAAAAGGTACATCAATTTAGGCAGACTGTTCATTTTCAACGCGTTGATCTTCCCTATCAGTGATAGAGGTAGGTTACCCCACCTCCGAAAGTCTGCCTTCATCTGAGTGAAAATGGGGGAGAAATTGGCTGAAAATAAATCTGCCAGTGAGCGAGTCACATTCACTCTAACGTACTTGAAGGCGGAGTGCTTCAGCTGAAAGGGCAAGTCTGTATGTTGAAGTTGCAGTGCTGCTGAGTTAATTGGAAAACATTCACTCTTTTGTAGGTTAAGTTTGTACCCAGAAAACAAATAAAAATATTACCCCGAAAACAAACTAAAAGATAGAGAGGATACTCGGTAAAGAGGTAGCTGCGTTATGGACATAAAGTAATAGGTCATCCACATATAACAACAGCTTGTGTTCAATTCCCCCCCGGAGACACCCTGAAAAGTGGGTGAGGTCGGTAATGCAGCTGAAAGGGGCTCAATGGCAATGGTAAAGAGCAATGGGGACAGTGGACAGCCCTGCCTTGTCCCAAGTTCCAGAGCAAAGTATTCAAAAATAAATATCATTAGTGCAGACACTGGCCTGAGGGGAAGCATATAAAAGCCTAATCCATGCACAGAGATGGTCACCAAAACCAAACTTCCTTAGCGCCAAAAATAAATATTCCCACTCAATTCTATCAAATACCTTCTCTACATCGAGTGAAACCACAAACTCCGGGGAACTGGAGAACTGTTTAGAGTAAATAATATTGAGAAGAGTCCGAATAATATTGAGAAGAGTAACAAAATAATTTAACCAGTTGGTGAGATCTGACCTGTATTTCCTATGGAATAACATATGCAGACTAAGTTATAATCAGAGAAAACCAGAGATATTTATCAAGTGCTTCTGGTAATTACCTCAGATACTGTGCCTTTACTGCAGCACCAAAACTGATTGCTGAAAAATTGGTCAACTATCAAAATGCACAGACTAAATGTTGTTGTGGCAATAGCAATACAAAGGTTTGTTTTAGAAAACTTTTAATAGGAGAAGTAATATGATATACAAATCTCACTATGCCCATCATTAAAATATGATTTACTGTATAAATAAATACGATGTCTAACATAGACATATAGACCATGAACCAGAAGGAACGAGTCAGAGCCTTGTTAGCAGAGAACGAGAGGGTATCGTCCAGATAGGAGAGTCCATGTGAGGTTATTACAGAGCCAAGGGATTTGGTGTGGGGGGAGAAAAGGAGAGGGCCTACAACAGAGCCTCAGGGAACACTGGTGGGGAGTTTCCATGCAGCAGACAAACATCCTTTCTATGTATCCTGGCAGAAGCGGCCTGCCAGGTAGGACTTTCTTTGGAGAGTGCATATCCGGAGATGCCGAGATCTGAGAGGGTGGAGAGTAGGATGTGATGGTTCACAGTGTTGAGATCATTCTGAGAGTGATAACTGGAGAGTTGTTTGAAGACTGCAAGCCCAATTGTCCTGGACAGAAAAGACAGGAGGGACACCGGTCTGTATTCTTTTTCATCAGAGGGGTCTAGTGTTGATATCTTGAAGTCTGTGGGGACACATCTGGTGGTCGGGGATGAGTTCATGAGAGAGGTAGGGAATGGTTGGAGGTCTCCAGAAATGTTCTGCAGAAGGGAGGAGGGAATAGGGTTGAGCGGGCATGTTGTTAGGCTGCCAGATTTCACCAGCTGCAGGATGTCATCCGGTGAGAGAGGGGAGAAATCAGTAAGTGCATCGGCAGGTTTAGTGATGGAGCGAACAGACACACAGAGTTATGTGAAGGAGTTAAGGATGTCATTAACCCTCTCAAAATGGTTGACAGTCATCAGCACAGAGTGAATATGGCAGGGGAGGAAGTGGAGTGTTAAGGAGAGAAGATAAAGTGGAAAATTGTTTCCTTGGGTTGGAAGATGAAGCTCAACATTTTGAGTGAGTGGCTTTAGACAGAGCGGAAGAAAAGGTAGCAAGGAGGTATTGGACGGATTCCAAGTCATTCAGGAGTTTAGTTTTCCTCAATTTCCACTAAGCAGCACAAAGACCACTTCTATGAGCTCGTAGTGTTTTGTGTAGACCACTTCTATGAGTTCGTAGTGTTTCGTTTAGACCACTTCTATGAGCTCGTAGTGTTTCGTTTAGCCACGGAACATGAGGGGAGGGTTGTGCCGACCTAGAGGAGAAGGGACAGAGAGAGTCATAGGACTTGGAATGTGAGGAGAGTGGAAGAGGCAGATTAAGGAGACAGGAGGGAGAAGGATTTAGGAGATGGGAGAGATGACAGGATGGAGGAAGAGAGAGCAGTTGGGGAGCGAGTGTTACGCCCGTTTCAGACATACTCCGTCTGCAGTGCGGATGCGGTGCGGTTGCAGTTCGTATGCGGTGCGGAGCCATGACAAGCCATTGTGCTTTCACACATCACACGTTTGCAGTGCGCTACTGATCCGAAGTTTCTGTGTTCCACAAATCAGTGGCGTAGGCACGGTTGTGCTTGTGCCACCCAAAGAAGCAGCTGGC